>ML685805.1:2948758-3002994 GCA_007922175.1 Pelusios castaneus | reverse complement strand
TTAGTGTGTCCCCACTTAAAAATAAAGTTGACTTAAAGGGGAACTTAGAAAGTCAACCTAGAGCGTCCATACTGGATGCTCTAGGTCAACTTTGTGGGGCTAGGGGGACCTAGGGCAGGTCCACAGGGGCAGGGGGGGCACCCCTTGCCCAATGCCAGGGGGATCAGCCTTTGCCCTATTGTACCTAGGTACAATGGGGCAAAGGGGGTCAGGGACCCTGGCAGGGCATAGGGAAAGGGTGGGCAGGTGGGAGGGCATGCCAGGCTATCCCTGTGTGCCCCCCCCCCCGGCAGGGAGGGCATTGGTGTAGCCCTGGGGTAGCCCTAAGTCGACTTAGGGCTACCCCACGGCTACACTAGCTTAAGTCGACTCTAGAGAGTCGACTTAAGCCTTAGGTCTACTAAAAAGCAGGTTTTATAAAGTCGACTTAATTTTCATTAAGTCGACTTTATTTTCCTTAAGTCGACTTAAGGAAACTGTAGTATAGACGCAGGGTAAATTAAGTCGACTTAAGCAAGCTTAAGTTGACTTAATTTACCAGTGTGGACGCAGCCAAAGACACTTGATGCCTAGAGTAGCCATAGAGAAGCTTCGCTGTTGCGCCTGGCTGAAGACAAATGAATTCCTCTCTCCTTTGTTCCTACAGATTCTTCAAGTGCCCAGCTAAGATGCTCAAGCTGGAAGCAGGATTTCTGCCTTAGAGAAAAGATGTAGGGTAAAATCCAGGCATCATGGCAACGTCATTGGAAAAACTTCTGTTGATCTCAGTGGGGCCAGGATGTCACCTGGTGTCCACATATCTTATCTGTTGTGAACTGAAATGTATAAGTCAGGTGAGAAATAGCACTTCTTCAATTGCAGCCCAAAGGGCTGAGATTTTCAGAAGCGCTCAGTGTGGGTCTAACTCTCCACCCAATAACTGACTCACTGACCTGTCTGGGAAAGCCCTGTCTAAATGTAGTTCACCACTATGGTTATAAAAAACCCCAAATTTCTTTCAAATAAATAGCGTTGAGCAGAATAAGAGAAATGAAGCAATTTATTACCAGTAACTGGAGGAGGAGATGATTCAAATGGGATGAACTGATTAAAAACAACAAACAAAATCTTGATACACCAGACTCCTGATTTCCTGAAACCTTATTATCTGAATCTCAGCATTAACCGAATCCCTTTGGACAAGGAAAGGATTTGGGTTATGCCAAGGTCTGGATAATAGAGCAGAGACTCCTGAGCGAGGGAGCAGGGGAAGGCCATCCTGTTGCAGAGAGCCTTCTGCAGCCCCGTTGTCAAAGGAGTGAGTGAGCGGGGCCATGACAGCCAAGATGCATTGGGCTCCACCCACTGTCATTCCTGCCCTCTGTACTAGTTGGATGATCAGGAGAACACTGGATAATTAAAAGTATCAAGAGTCCACAATTTCAAAACTGGCTAAGAGATTTGGCAGCACGCTCTCTATTCAAATCAATGGGATTTGTGTGACTAAATCATTGAGCTGGCCCTGAAAAAATCTCTGCCACTCTGTAACCCCACTTTGACTTGTACCTGTTCTACGTAAGACAGTGGGGTCTAGTAGGTAGAGCACTAGATTGGGACTCAGAAGTGCTCTGTTTCTGTTTCTGCCACTAGCTACTAACCTGTTGGATGACCTTGGGCAAGTCCAGCACCTCTTTGTGCCTCAGTTTCCCCATCTATAAAATGTAAGAGTAGACTGGGAGGTCTACTGATTGAAAGCACTATATAGCCAATGGTTACTATTATTACCTGCACTGTGATTTATTCTCTTTGTACTTGACGCTCTCCCTTTTAATGCTTATGTGAGAAAATAACCTGGAGAATGAGTAAATATCTTTGATAAAAAGTGAGGAATTAAAAAATAGCACTTGCTTTATCTATCCAAGTCTGAATCAAGATGCATGAAAATCAGTAAAAAATGCAGGTGTTTGGCCCCTCTCAGGTTTAAGCCAAAAGAGATTTACTACTAGGAGCTAGAGAATGCACTGAGGTACGGGGTGGAGTGGAGGAGCACATGTGAATAGTATTATCTGTAACTTCAGCAGGGAGTTTGAATGCTATCTGCCATTTTGTTTTGTTTTTATCTGCGTGTAATTATATTAACATCTTGATGTTAAGATTCAGGATTTCCTGCTATAAAAAGCATTTGTGTTAATGGGCTCACTGTCAACAACAAAGGATTCAGCAGGAGCTACTGTTACAGTGCAAGAATGTATTGTCACTGCCCTAGGTTTGAATGCCAGGTGACCTTCTATGTGCATTCAGACTGAGATGCAACAAAACAGGTGTTAAACTTTCACTTTAAGCCAATGGGTCTTAAGACTTTGCCTAATCGAGTTGCTGAATCAGGGCCTTGGGGCTGTCTAGTTTATGAACAAATCCGTTAGACTGTGCAGCCCCATTTTCCCAATGTGTTTGAGCTACTAACATTTTCCACATCTTTGAACAGCTGGAAATGAAGCTACATACTGAGAGCTGGAGAGGATATTCTGTCCATGTGATTCTCCAGCATCTGCAGACCTCCAGAACTGCTTATAGGGTTCACCTGGCAGAATTATTTCTTCCAATTTATGTGTCTTAAGAGCAACAGACTATTGCTGTCACTACCACCATCTCCACTTTCCTTTCCCTGGCATGAGAGAGAAAGACTGCAATTTCAATAGCTCACATCTCTGTAAAGATGTATTTAACAGGGGGAAGTAGTTTCCATGTGCACGTCTAAGTTTGGATGCCACCAGAAAGTCATGCCCTCTGCACTTCATAAATATACTTCATTTCATGGGATGTTACTTGTTTGAGGCCCCAAATAACCTAATTTCATCAGAAATCTGGTGTCCTCTCACTTTAATTGCTAAAAATTATTTACATTATAAATAAAGGCTTGGGAAACTAAGGTTCTAGGAAGAGTTGCTGACACAAGAGGAAGACTTCTGCAGCATTTTATATCACTTGCTTGAATAATTATTTTGAGTCCCTCATGCTGGGTCTCTATCACACATGGTGTCCCACATCTGGACATTAGTTGGTTGAGAATTATGTCCATGCTCATTGTCCCTTACAGTTACCAAAACCATCTTCTGACAAATACAGCACTCACCACTTCCAAAGCTTTCCATGAAATGGAGGACATTGCATTGTAGATGGGTGAGACTATATTGCCAGTTTCCTCTTTTTACCACCCTACTCATTCCAGACTCTACTTCTGTATTACTATCTATACAGTTCTGTACTCAAATGGATACATTTCCTCAGTGCTGAGCGAACTCTTGAGGAAGCAAAAATTTAGAGAAAGTCTGTTATCCAACCCTTTGTTTCCTAGCAGATTTCCCCTGTCAATATGACCCATGACGTTTTACTTCTCTCCTGGTCAAGGGATTACATTAGATCAAGCAAATTAATACTCTCACTACAAATAATTCTGCATTGACTCAATCAGAATTACAGTTTTCATCCTGTGGGTAGCACCGGTTCATCAGATGCCTCAAAAGTCAACTTTTTGAGTAACAGGTATCACATTAGATAGTCCTGGAACTGGCCTACACTGACAGTGAAGTTTGACATAATGTGGCTTACCTCATCCCTCTGCAGCCTGTGTCTTCACTGTTAGAGCAGTAAATTTTTTTTTTAAATAGTGCTGTAATTCGACCTGCGAACACCACCCCTGTAAGTGGTGTACACTGAGGTTGAAATCTAAAATTCCAATTTAGGTCCATGTAGCCAGAGAGCAGCTTTTCTGGTTTTTCCTGTCTCTTTACTATGGCAACATAGCTCAGCCCCTGCATGCAGCCCCAGGAAGTTTTCAATTAATTCCTCCAGCTGCATGCAGCGCTGTGCCTGTCTGTTTTGTCTGAGGCAAAAAAACAGCAAGGAAAGGTTTTCCTGTCTTTTTTTTTCTTTAAAGAAGAGGGGAGTGAGAATGAGAGGAGGATGACTGCCTCCCCACAAGCCCCTGTGCCTACCACCCGCAGTGCAATGCATTTCAGGAAATAATGTGAACAGTGGGGACGTGAGACCCCAAGCAAGCAATTTGGTTTGATCACTCACCTTCGCCTTCTGTAATTCGACAGCCTAAAATCAAATTATAACCCCACCTCCAGTGTAGACAAGCCTTGAAATTTGCATCATGTGCTACAGTCCTATAACAGGCCACAGGGTTCCCAACTACTACATACTGACTGGGAATAGGATCAGCCTCAGTTGAGCACCATGCAAGAGTCTGTTTTCTCCTTTGAACACAAAAAGAATAGCTCCATATCAGTATTTGCTTCAAGATCAGTTCTGAGCATTAAGACAAGAGCGTTAACAACCCTGCATTTCTATACATTCCCTGATGGCCTCACATTTTTTTTTATGTCTGAGTCTTTATTACTAGCAACTCATAAATCATCAGGACAAACAAATCGTAGTGTAGAGGTCATTCTAATATGTTCTGGTCTGAGTGATGGGCATGTGTCATTCATCACAAGGCCGTCTGCACGCACTATGTTCTGCTAAAGGAACACCCACCTCAAAAATTCTCTTTCGAAATGTTACAATGAATGTTCTTCCCCTAATGATGGTTGAATGGGAGTCTTTCCACTGATATCAATGGGCTTTGGCTCAAGTCCTGAATAAATAAAGCCCCATTGAAGAGAGTAAAAATCTCTGTCCAGAGATACATTTCCCACCACAATTCCTCTGAGGGCAATCCTGGTATTTCTAACCTGTTTTGCTGCTGTCTCCGTGGAGCAATTGGCTCACAAAATAAACATTAATCCAAATAAAAGCCTGATCATCACTAGCCTTGGGCATGTCGTTGTTTCTAAAACATCCTGCTCCCTGGGCACTGTGTGTTGTTCTAAGGTCAAGTCAGAGAGTTCAACCATATGTGGGTGGACATTAAGTGGAGGCCTTCAAACCTAATATGCTCCATATGATGAATATCTGAGTGTTTACTGACGGGTCCAGGTGGTCACGAACACCGCTAAGTAAATTTAGGCATGCTTTGCAGAAATGGAAGTGGAAGCGGCCGACAATGCGTCCTGGGTCATTCACATCGTCTTGGCGTGGCTCTGGTGGTTTGGATCCTGCTGGGCCTGCCATCAGGCCCCAGAACAAATGGTTATAAACTGTCCATCAAGAAATTTAGGCTTGAAATTAGACGCAGGTTTCTAACCATTAGAGGAGTAAAGTTCTGGAATAGCCTTCCAAGGGGAGTTGTGGGGGCAAAAACCATAACTGCTTTCAAAACTGAGCTTGATAAATTTATGGAGGGGATGATATGATTACCCTGTTTTGGAAATTGACTGATATTTGGCTAGGTGTGGTGGATATACAAGTGGCCTAAGAGGGGAGAGTACATGGGGTGGGTTCTGAGTTATTACAGAGAATTGTTTCTTGGGTAACTGGCTGTTGAGACTTGCCCACATGCTCAGGGTTTAACTGATCGCCGTATTTGGGGTTGGGAAGGAATTTTCCCCCAGGGCTGATTGGCCTGGGCTCTGGGGGTTTTTCGCCTTCCTCTGTAGCACAGGGCATGGTTCACCTACCGGTGAATTCTCTGTATCTTAAAGTAGGAGGTAAATAACTCAGACATAGGTTGGTGGCCTATTGCTGGAGTGGGTGGGTGAGGTTTTGAGGCCTGCATTTTGCAGGAGGTCAGACTAGATGACCGTACTGGTCCCTTCTGACAAAGTCTATGAGTCTATTGTTGACAAGTGTGGCAGCGGTGGCTTCAGAACTCAGGAACGTGACCTCTCCTGCCAATCAAACAACACCGGGATGCGCCGCCGAAATAGCAATGGGCACGTTGGGAGGCCTGTTCTATATATGCTTTGTTTTGTGGGTTATAGTGATGATTCAGCTTCATTGTGCTGGACATGGGCGGACACCCGAGGAACACCAGGGCCAACCGCCTGTGTTACTGTAATAACAAAAAGTTGTGCTCAGGCTGGGCGTACCAGATAACGCCCCAGACCAAGACACCCATGAGTCCATGAGGTATATAACTAGGCCTGGGGCAGGGTCAAGTTGCAGTCCGTACACCAAACTCAGGAAAGCCGCAGAGGAGCTGCCTGGGGTGGGCTGCCACTTACCAGGAAAGCCGCAGAGGAGCTGCCTAGGGCGGACTGCCACTTACCACACACACACACACCACAAGGGTCTTAGTCCCAGGACTAGCCAAGCCGCAGCGGAGCTAGCTAGTTGGAGCCAATCTGGGCATCTCGCGCCACAGTTGTAAACAGGAAGGTGACTCAGACCTAATTGCTGCCCCTCGCCAGGGAACTTGGGGTCTGTCCACGTTTACACTATGGAGCCCACCACAATAATAAACACACCAGTTCAGTCTTCTCCTGTGTAACGTGTGACCTCCGTGACCGCTGCGTGGCCTTATCACATCTGGACACAACATTTACAAGGAGAAGATAATGGACTTTGACTTTTGGACAGCCTGAAGGATTGCCTTTTCAATTAGAATGGGCTGACAGCTGTCATTTTAAGAATATAATTGGTGACCAGGGTTGGTTGTTCTGGATTAAGAGAGGATATGAATGTAAAGTAGAGTAACTCCACATGTGGACACAGACCTTATTCCAGACTTTATTCCTTATTTCCTGGTTTAGTTTAATCCTGTTAAACAGTTTTGCAGCATCAGAGGCTGGAACCTAGCCACTCATGCCCACTGTTTTCATGTGCTGCCCCATCAGCCTCTTTGTGTTCATCTGTTCTCTCTTGTAGACTAGACTGTACACACCTGTGGAGCAGGGTTTAAACAGCAGCTAGCACAATAGGGTCCTGGTCCATGACTGTGGTTCTTGGACATTGTGGTTACTATAATATAAATAAGCATAGTAATACTCCATCTTACCTTTGATTAAATCTCGGGCTGTCGTGGTAAACCCCGAAGTTGTACCTGAGCTATTCACAGCTCAATGGAAATTGCTAATGTTTGGGATTATGTTTTATTTAACACCCATGTAAACCTTATTTTGCCCCACAGATTGTTAATTTATATATTTTGAATTACTGAAAAAGAGACTTATTTCCAACTGGCTAATTACATTTAATCTCATGGTTTGGCATGAGAAGGTAGAGAGGTATGGCCACCGAATTTGATGTGTTTTCTCTCTCTGTTGTGATTTATTTCAGAGGTTGTCTTGCTTTTTAGGAAATTACTCCATTTATTTTTGCTCTGGACTAATTTGGAGGATTTGTGTTTCAGTTTTGCAAAACTTTGTCAGATGGGCTATTGGTTTATAAATCCAAATCCAAGACTAGTGGTGGTGCAGATCCAGGTTCCAATTTGTCAAACATCAAATTATCTAAACCTGAAGCTGAGGGGAGTTAGCATTAAAATTGAGGTTTTAACCCTCTCTTGGTCAGCCATCACACCTTCACCCACAAGAAAACGTTTCTAGGTGGCTGTCAGATCGACCTTCCCAATCGACTGATCTGTTCTGTGAAGACCCACTTTGTCAATCAGGAAGCTGATCTATTAAGACCGCCCCAGCAACTGGAGTAGAGCTGAGTCAAAGGGAGGCCCCGACTCAGCACAGGGGATGTGCCAGACGTAATGCTATCGGACTGAGCTACGCAAATTATTTATGTAACTTACATATCTCCATTCAACTGCTGTCAAAAGCGGCAAGCAGTGTAGACCCTCCCTAAGAGATTAATGATAGGCCTTCTTTTGAGGAAACGGCTACATCATCAAGTGCCCTGCACATAAAAACCAGAGTTCTACCATATCATGAGATAAACTCTTCTTTCTGCTAATCCATAGGGTTCCGTATTATATTTGCTGATAAACTTTCTGTTAACAAAACAGATGCCATAGGGTGGCCAAACGATGACTTATGCATGTGGCTCTTTTGCAGTTAAAGTGCTGTTCACAGAGCACCCTATGCTCCCCCATTCTCCGCTGAACAGACTGGGGTGAGGAGTTCGGAACATCTGCCCTGCAGCAGGGTGGTGGGGTTAGAGGATTCTGCCCAGCGGGGAGAGGAATCCTGGAAGGGGGGCAGGTCAGTAAGTTTGGCCATCCCCAATACATGCAAAACCAAAATTCCCTTAAAAAGTTATTCTTGCTAAGATTTTTATATTTTATTGTTTTAATGCTCCGCCTTAGACAATATACTGGCTCAGAAGATTTGCGATGTGAGATGCCTCAGTTCTTCACCTTGTGAAGACATCATTTAGATAGTAAGCTGTCTGGAACAGCGACTGTGTTTTTGTTCCTTGGCTATACTGTGCCTAGCGCCCCGGGGACCTGGTCCATGACTAAGGCTCCTAGCTACTCCATATTCATAATGCAAGCATGCATCTCTCAATGAGAGTTGCTAGGTGCTGAAAATTAGGCCATGTTCTTTCACAGAGCCTAAATGGGGTTTTGAAAATTGGCACACTTTTTAGGTCCTGGAATGGGAGCTGCTGAATAATCAATAATTTGTAAGGGGATCTCTGTGTCTGGTGCAGTCATTGGAGCCCATGATTGCTCACATGGCACATCTCTAACTTGAAGCAAAAAAAAAAAAAAAAAAAAAAGACAAGTGAAACTCATAATCAAGTTCCAAGGGGGTAGTTCAGCAAAACAAACAAGGAGTCCTGTGGCACTTTTAAAGACTAACACGTTTATTTATCACATGAGCTTCCATTCTGAAAATTCCCCATCTTCAAACATCTGATGAAGTGGGATTTTCTCCCACGAAAGCTCATGCGATAAATACATTTGTTAGTCTTTAAAAGTGCCACAGGACTCCTTGTTTGTTAATAATCAATGGAAAACAACATCTCATACTTGTAGGAAGGAGAACATATGAATGGAAAATTAGCTTTGATACATGGACCAGATTCTGCTCTCCCTTACACTTGTGTGTACGCCAAATAAATCTACTCATGGCAATAGAGTTACTCCCAATGTCCATCAGAGCATGGCCCTTTATTACAAGCAGCTAGAAGTTATATTAAAACATAACACAGAACAAGTTATGTTACATAAAAGTATTTTAAAACACCTTTTACTACCTGTTCTACCTCCTAGAGATCAGAAATACCCTGGGAAACGTGCTCTCAGGGTTTGAATGGTAGAGAAAAGGCCAGAGGTTTAAGCCAGAGAAGCTGTGCTTTCAGTACTGGCAAATAATATGGCAGGGTGGGTTAGCTAGTTTGTAGGACCTGATTTTCTGAATAGGTGTGAAACCACAGAAGGCCCAGCTATCTGAACTATGTGAGCACCAGGGGGCCTGCCAGGAGCTCTTGGCTCAGTGCAATCGCGGGCATCTCACAAGCAATACTGTCACCGCTTTGAGGGAAAAAAAAAAAAAAAAACCTTGCAAAACATTGATGCTGTGCTCCAGAAGTGGGAATTCAATCATAAAGCTGGCACTTTTTCACATCACCACCGTTTCTGGATCAAAATGCAGCCAAAGGCAGCTTCTCTTCTGACTTTGCATATCTAAACTCAAGAGAGGGTGGGGGATTGTTATCATAAAGTTTCATCTTTGCTTTTAAATCTTGCTGGAAGGTGAGAGGATGTGGGTTGATTTCCTGAGCACAATAACTTTCCCGCCACTTCCATCTCTTGTGGAAACCGACCATAAATTGTTTTGGGAATGTGTAAATGCTCAAAATGGACTCAGACTTCAGTGGGGTTACTCCTGATTTGCATCAGCATAGATGAGATCAGAATTTGGGCCATGATAATTACTCATTTAGGACTGAAGAGGATTTTCCGAATTTGTGTTACAAAAGCTACTACAGGTTCAAATCCAGGTCAGTGCCCCATTAGGTTTGGCCCTATACAAATATATAAGGGCAAAGAGTTGAGAAGAGAGACAAAGGAAGTTTCCTTATTTTACAGATGGAAAACCGAAGCACAGAGCGATTAAGTAGCTTGCCCCAGACTAGGCAGAACATCTGTGGAGGAGAGAGTTGAACCTATTTCTTCCCCATCAGAGGACAGGGCCATAACCAGTAGGTCAATACCAAACTCAATTTTATTTTTAAAGTCCTAATCCAGTCCCTTAGCTACAAGGCCACACTTTCTCTATAAAATCAGTGGCATTGTTTAATGGTTAAGGTACCAGAGCGGGAAAGAAGAGAGCTTCGGTAACACCAGCCAAGTCACCAGCAGGTAACACTGAACCTGTGACCTCTGATACTTCGTGTATAAACCTCTACTTCATGGGTGAAAAAAAGCCACATGGCTGTAGCACACTCATTAATCACTAGGGCTATGTCTACACTTGTTAATTTAAGTCAACTTAGCATGTCCACACTCAAAATTTAAGTCAACTTAGAGGGTACCCTACAAAATCGACCTAGAGCGTCCACACTGGACGCCTAGGTCGACTTGTAGGGGCTAGGTGGACCTGGGACATGTCCACGGTGGCAGGGGGCTCAGCTTTTGCCTCATTGTACCTTGGTACAATGGGGCAAAGGGGGACAGGGACCCTGGCAGGGCCTAGGAGCAGGGTGGGCAGGGCTCTGACCTGCCCTGTGGGGGGGCACGCCAGGCTGTGGCTGTGCCAGCCACCATGGCAGGGAGGGCAGTGGGGAAGCCCTGGAGCCCCCTAAGTTGACTTAAAGTCAACTTAGGGCTACTCCACGTCCATACTGGCTAAGTCGACTTTCTAGAGTCGACTTAGCCAGCAAAGTCGACTTAAAATGAGGTTTTATAAAGTCAACTTAATTTTTCCTTAAGTCAACTTAAGCATCTGCTTAAGTCGACTTAAGAAAAGTGTAGTGTAGATGCAGAGTAAATTAAGTCGACTTAAGCAAGCTTAAGTCGACTTAATTTGTAAGTGTAGACGCACCCTAGGTGCTCTAGGTGCCACTAGAGGGTGACAGAGACTCACACGAAGCAGGCATGGGTTACATTTGCTTCCACTCAGGGGAAAGAGTTCTTACCCCTAGAGCTGGGGTGCTGCCACCCCACAGGAAGACAAAAGCAGCAAGTCTGGGGTCATTGCACCTGCAGGGCCTCCTCCAGCTGAACGAGAGGTTAGAAGGGAGCCAGATAGCTTGGAGCAGGGGGTGGTGCAGAAAGGAAACAGGGATGGACCTATCTGCAGAGCTCCTGAATCAGGGCACAGTAGGAATCCTTCCGGAGGGAAGGGGACGTACAGTCTGCAAATGGCAGCTATTCCAGGACCTGGAGAAGGGCTAGCTTTTTGCTCCATCTTTTCTTGGAGTGTTTCTGAGGCTGCAACCATGCCCTGACTGGGGAAGAAAGTGGTGGGAAGTGCCCCAGGGGGGCAGCTTCAGAGCAATCTGGGGTGCTTGGCTTAGCTGCCATTCGTATGGCCCTGGACTGGAGCCTGGCAGAGAGGGAGTGATTGGGATACCCTACCAGCCAGCTGTGAGATTGGCCTATCCATACCTCTCTTTTGAGTCAGGGAAATAAAGACTCTGTAAGCCCAGACATAAGGGGCTGAGGCCTGCGGGGCCCCAGACCAGGGCCACAGCTCTTTTGGAGCGGGGAGTTGAACCTCTATACTTGGCTGGACTCTGTTACCTCAGAAAGGGGTGGAGTTCAATGATGACCCAGCCAGAGGGCTGAGTTACCATCTGCCAGAGGAGACACTGGCCAGGGCCACTAGAGATGCAAGAGAGTTGAGTGACCCGCTAGTAAGCCCAGCCCTGTCGCACACTCCTTATGCTCCTGCACACCCAAACAGCGGAGGGCACAGCTTAGCCCTTAAGGCCCAAATCTGCCAACTCTTCCATGGCTACACTTCAGTGTAAATGATGGCAGAACGGATCCCTTATCCCAATTTAACACGGGGTGGGAGGGAAACAACGAGAACAAAAGAGTTGATGTCAGAGGATTTTATTTCCACTTCAACTCAGATTTCTGAGAGCCTCCAGAACACAAACACTTTACTTTCTGTGTGCAAGTATGAGCTGAACATCTGGTAAAGGTTAGGGTCAAACATATAAATGGGGAAAGCACAGCACATTTCATTAAAACACTCAGCCTGTGACGTCAATTGAACTGATCAAGGCCTTCTGCACTGCAGTCAGGGAACCATTAACTTTATCCACTGGTGGAGTGTTTATATGGAAAATATGAAGTCAGGAAGTTTCTCTTGAGTGTGATATTCAGGCTACCAAAGTAACTTGTCCTTCCATGAGATTTTCTGTCTGTGTTGCTTCCCTGCACCTTTTCTCCAACACCAGCAACTTAAGTCACTGTTCCTTGCCCTTTCTTACCAACCCTTGCTTCCATTGGAGGGTTGATACCTCCTTTTCTGGTGTATGGTGTCAAGCATCACAGAAGTCTCTGGATCCTGACCTAGTTCTCACATTTTGCTGGGAGCTGCCCTATGCAGTTTCCTACAGCACATGCACAAATGGCCATGGTCCAAAATACACTTGGAAGATTTGGGATTAGGTTTTAAGTGTGTAATATTTTGGAAAAAAAAAAAAAAGCTTCCATGAGAAAAACATCCTTACTCCGGTAGAATTGTTTCGAAATCTAGAGAGTGTCTTTTAACAGTGCACATAAAATATAAGGGAACTGGAATTCACGACTTACTCATGCAGCAGTTTCCCTGCAATTTTGTTGGTTTTCTAGTAAGACTTTTCCACATTCTATTTCCCCCTACTCCCTTCTCCCCCACACAGATTATCTTCTGCAAGCCTAACCTGTCCAAAGCCTGAGATTCTGAGCTCACACTAGTCAGCCACTTTCGCTGGGAAAGCAGGTTTTTTATTTTCAGGACTCATGAAAAAGGGACTACTGGATGGGTTGGTAATAGTGGCTAGAGAGCCAGTCCATGGGTAAAATTGGAAACACATGTTATAAACCCCAGCTCATCAGCAAGTATCAAATATCAGACTGTCTGCCATAGCACAGGACTTCACCACATAAACATACTCTAGCAAGCGACAGAGTACTGCACTCTGTTCTCTGTGTGTGAATCATCTGTACAATGGAGACGTGGCATATTCAGCAGATCTGAAATACATCGACTTCTCCCAGTAGTAAATTGGGTGATGCCACCAATAAGAGATCTCACTTCCTGCAGTTTGGGGGCCAAGATGGAAACCCCACAGACTATGCTCTGACCTGCCATGTTGCGCTACCCCTGGCGTCCCAATCTTTTTCTCGCCAGGCAAGTAATACGTGGGTGATGTCTTCATAGCTTCAATGGAAGAGGATGCTTTACATTTCTCAGCAGCCAGTGGTGAGGCCCTATTCATTGCCCTGAGCTCAAAGGATGATAGATAATGCAGAACAGTTTAGAGGATGTCCCTAGGAACAGAATTTGACCCATTGCTTTGGATGGGGAGATTGGAAGGAAGAAGTTGATTGAATAGGCACCTACCTCTACATAAAATAAAAACCTCTGTCATCTCTCTTTTAGACACGGGCAGTTTGTTCAAGATCCTTCTTCTGATAAAATATTGCCTAAATTATCTAAAAATCGGTTGCCGCCTGCACTTCCTGTTCCTGTGCCTGACAGAAGATATGTTAGTAATATGAGACCTAGAATTCACAGAGCACAGGGTTGATTCCATCAGTAGAGGGCAGTGTTACACATACACACTACCTAATTTGTGGCACTACAGACATATAGGGGTGTGTGTATATGTATGTACACACCCACACTGTACACAGCTATCTAGACAGACTAGTTTGTAAATGGATTATATGAGAAACATTTACATATCCAATGCTATGCAAATTTCATTTCCTCTAACAATTTTGTGTCATTATTTTAAGCCTCCCGTACAAAATATTTGCCAAAATTTTGCAGTCTGGGTCATCATATAAACCTATATTTCACAGAGCTATTAATGTGCTATTTTTCTCTAGGGTGCAAACATGTGAGAGGAATCTCCATAGATGTTAATTGAACTCTCAGGGAGAGCATAATGTGATTTGCAGATTCTTTCCCAGGTACTTTATACCTCTGATCACATTATAATCACTGATGGATTTTAGCCTCAAAACACCAAGCTGTTGCATAAAGTCACACAGGAAGCATGTGGCTGAAATAAGAATTGAACCCACATCTTTAGAGTCCAAAGCCCCATGCCTCAGCTGCTAGATCAACCCTCCTTCCTGTAACGTGTCTGCTATTGTCTCTTCATTTTCCCTTATAGCTGGCACTCAGGAGGGGATTTGCTCTCTCCTTTTCAATCCTGCATGCCTTTTCCATTGCCGATTATTCAGCATTTCCTCAATTGTTTCTGTCTCTCTCTGCAATTGCATAGGATGAAGAAAATATTCATGCGCTCACCTGTGACACACACAAGCCAATTCCATACTGAATGCTTGGAGGTAGCCCCCTTCAATGGAAATGGCTCCCAGAAGGTATGTTTCTTATTTAAAAGAGTTTCTGTTTTATTCGTCAATTGGCCATTTTGTGGTTAGTGACCTTATCACAAGCATATAGAACAGCTGGGAAAACAGGAGAGCCGTCAAAGCAGCAGCTTGCCAAAAAAAAGGGGGGGGACTAGAAGGCATCAGAAACCATGAGAAAAATGGGTTTTTTGCCATGCAGCTGGGTGGTCCACATGAAGTTAGTGGGTCATAGTGGACCTTGCAAAATTTACCATAGACCTGAACACAAATATCTCCCTTGAAGATGCAGGCAATTCATTTATCTCGTGCTATTGCACCACCGCCAGCCCCTGGGACTTCTCCCTAAGCCATATGCTCCTTTGTTTTGGTTATTGTTTAAGAAGAGGGATTAGGTTCACTCATGAAAGTGAAGAAAGAGAGGCACCGCACACCACCTGGTCAGTGGAAACAAATAGACTTCTCAGGGGGTTGAAATTGAGTTCAGAATGGCTTACTTCCTCCTAACTTCTAAATGAATCCAGACCAAAGGGGATGTTTTTGTGCACCCAGGGTCTAAATCTCGCAAGCAACAACATTACAACCTTGGACTGAGGCAGTGATAACTGCCAATCACCAACCAACACACCCCAACTTCCAAACACAAGCCTCAGACAGCGCGCTCGGGGGGAGGGGAGGTGTGTGTAACATAATTCAATGCAACTGATCGAGTTCCACTACCGTGACGGTCCACACTGTGTGCTCTTCTCCCACTGCAGGAGAGACTCCAAACTCTCCCCATCCAACCTCTGGATGCACCTTGCAGCCGAGATCACAGGACCCCACTCCCGCTTGAAGGCTTTCCTCAGCTCCTCGTAGAGAAGGCAGAGCCTAATATGTGGGGTCCTTTAAAAGCAGACATGTCCCAAAACCAGGTTCATCACCAGAGGCAGAGAAGGTGTCTCTGAAAATGCACTGCCACATGGAGAACGCTTAAACCAAACTGCTCACCACCAATACCACATCACCCATCAGTGCAAACACTCTGCTTTACGGACAGCTCTGTGAGAAAGAGGCAGTGTTGTACGTTTTCCACATGAATCTCACCTTTGAATCCCAAGTCCGTTCCTATGTGTTTCCCACTTCTTGTAGAGCTTTGTCGTTGACTTCTCCGTTGGCTTCAAAGCCGCATTCCAGGAGACTGGGGCAAGCCAAACTGTTATTACAAACCCAGTCCTCGCATTTACCGCTATAGCAGTGTAACTGAGTGGAAGACCATACAGTATGTTAGCGCAGGGCTAGTCTGTTCAGTCACACAAGATCCAAGTGCTAGAACATGGCCTGTATTAAGATGCAGAGTAGCTACAGCTGAGCCACAATAATTAGTTTAGGCCAGACAAAAAGTGTAGGGGATACAAAGAAAATCTGGCATTAGATGAGGGAAG
The DNA here is from genome assembly GCA_007922175.1 of Pelusios castaneus. Taxonomy (NCBI): domain Eukaryota; kingdom Metazoa; phylum Chordata; order Testudines; family Pelomedusidae; genus Pelusios; species Pelusios castaneus. The sequence goes on along the minus strand of ML685805.1, from coordinate 2,987,265 downwards.
CAAGAGCAAGGAAGTTTGATAGGCAAAGGGGGAATTTTAGGAACAACCAAGCTTAGTTTATTTTGTGTTCTTGCTTTTCTTCAGCTACCAATATAATTAAGCCTTACATAGTGGCTGAGTTTGGACACTTAAATCCCTGATTTTAGACACATGCTTTACTTTGCACAAGAGGAATCTCATTTACATCAATGTGCATAAAGTAAAGTACATGTCCAAGTGCTTCCAGGATCAGGACCTAACAGTTGAGGATAATGTGGGAATCAGCCCATTTATATGCAGTACAGGGTAATCCTTTTCCTTTCTTCTACCTTTTCAAACGGAAAAGAGCAACTCTTTCTCTCTCTTTCTTTGCCACTATTTAGAAAGCTGGTCATCTATTTGATGAGATAAGAAATCAATCTTTATTTCAAACATACAGATGGGAAGTTCTGGTGGTTGTGATTCAGAACAGGTCAGCCAAGATGCTGTTTGAAAAACATTGCTTGATTCAAAGTGAAATCATTCCTACTTCTTTGAACCAGGGCAATCAATTGAAGTACATCCCAATTCAAAGCCAGCTGTTTGAAACAGGATATTAAATTTCGGTTTTGCCATTTAGTACTCCGTCTCCATGTTGTCTACAAAAAATTTTTTTTTCAAAAAGACTGAAAGATTTGCCAAGCCTGAGAATGATATTTTGGTCTCTAATTAGATGAGCCATCAGACCAAGAATGAAAACAACACCAAGTTGCACTTAATTTGCTGTAATACAGCCCAAATGTGGAGTTGGAGTGGTTTTATCTCTTTGAGATATTTTTGGCCATCATAGACCAAATTTGAATCAGTATGACTGAGTGACATCAGGGATTAATTTGGCCCCTTCTATTTGCCACTCACTCTTCAGAAAACTTTGCTGCCTCTTTGCCTGAAAATACTACAGACAGTGCTGCATAAAACTGTGTTCCAGAGACCTAGAACAACAAGGCTAGTGAAGTGAGGGGGGCTGGCAGATGGCTGTCAGCAACTGTCTCATAAGAATCCTAATAGAGTCTCTCTAATCTTAAGGTGAGTCAGCTTTCGGGATCATTATGAATAAAGAGCTATTTAAATAACCCAGAAAACCTCTCCCTCAGATATTTCTCCACCCTTGTGATTGCTCCTAACATATGCTTCATGGCATCCTTCATCCTATTTCCAGGTTGCCACATGAACCCACCACTTAGATAAAGGCTGGGCTCTCTGACTTAAAGCCTAAACTAAAATTTCATCCTCCAGCCCTGCGGCAACAAGGAACCTCAGTTGTGTGGCTGATTACAAGAATCTTTAGAGCAATTGGCTTTAAAATTCTAGGCTATTTGCAGGGTCTGCAATCAACACATGGGGCTGATTTTTCAGCTGCGGTGAGGGGAGCGAGGCATGCAGCTAACCTGATTACAGAATGAGCCACACCTGAGAGGAATCAGGCACTTTCCAATAAAGAGCAAAAGGTAGCGACAGTGAAGTGGGAGAGTCAGGATTAATGAATTAGAGATGAAACCTGGTTGGGTGTTGATGGGAAAGGCAGGCAGTTTGAGTAGGGGGAGAGGACATAAAAGGAGAAAGGCAGACAGTATCTTTTCTCCAAGATAGGGGTGTTGCAGAGAGCTGGGAAAATGGCTGGATTTGGCTTGGGGTGGATGGGCTGGTATGATCTGTAGGGTTGTGATATGCTGCTAAGCATGTTGTAACCTGCAAAAGGTATAGAACCACTGCTGTAGAAAGGAAGGGTTGGATTGAGTTCCTTTCCTGGGTTCAGGAGAGGGCTGAGCCTTGCAAATGCAGTGGTGAGGAATAGCCTTGGAGAGGCAGATGGATGTTTGTGTTAAGGCATCTTGAGAAGCCTTTAGTTTGGACACTGGTGATCCCAAGAGGGCTCATGAGTGACCTGCTTGAAGAGCTAAGTTTCTGGAAGAGAAACTGCTATATTACTGGAGTGATCATCTCCAAGGGGGTGCTTGGGAGTCAGCTACTGTGCTCTGGGCCTGATATGCAAGTAGGGTTTCTGCAAGGGACTCTAGTACATGCTGTACTTAGAAGTTAATATTTCACTAACATGATTCCTTTGGGACTATTTATATGGTTAAAACTAGGCCTCTACTCAAGTACCTTGCAAATCAGGGCCTTAACGAATAACTTGGAGGGAGCAGGGGGTGACTGCCTCTTGGAGAATTATCCACCCCCATAAAATTGCTGTCGGGAGAGATGATGCTGGCCACAATAGGACTGAGGGCTGCAGGTCTGGCAGACAAGAATTCATTGCTGAACAAGTGGAAACTGAAAGCGGCCTCCCTGTCCCTTTTTCTTCCCCATCAAGGAGCCTCACCCACAGACACTTCATAATTTAATGGGATTGTGAAACTTGGCATAAGGAATGGTTCAAAGGGTAGCATTGTATCATAGCACAGTGAGTTGTCTCCTGGTTTTGACAAGTGATGGATGAGCCAATATCCCCATAGGGGTGCTTTGGGACCATGCCCAAGAGAAAGAACCAAAGAAGGGACAGATGGCTGGGGTGGATAAAGCCAGCCACTCTGCTGAAAGAAACTTCTTGAGTGAGTTTCTTCCTCTGCTCCCTAGTGTTAAGAGAGTACACAAAAGAGAAGATTTTAGAAACTCTGCTCTGATGCCTCTGGTAAAGACTGAGCTCTGGGTGTAACAGGGCAGGGACCTGCCAAACTTGTGCTAGCCTCCTGATTTAGCAAGAGCTGTCTGTTTGTAACACAGAATGCAGGGTAAGATGGGAATTGCAGAAGTCAAGGATAAAACAAGACCACTGTGATCTAGCCGCCTTGCCAGTGCTGGATTGTCTCTACAGCATATCCTCTCCTCTCTGCTTTGAAATGTCCCAGTTGCTGGTGTTTTCACTACTGCCCCTGGGAGACCTTTGCACAGAAAAAAGTATCTCCCTGTTTGGAAAGCTTCACTTGCTGATGGCTCTGCTAGTTTATCTAGTTAGCACAGAATGCCAGTAACCCTGTTTGTCATGGGTTCTAGCTCCACAGTGGCTAGAAAAGGTGGCCTTTTTTAGTCAACCTACATTTTTCTTTCCTTAATTTCATCCCATTTCTCCTTGCTATGTTCCATCACACCACCCTAAAAAAGCTGCCTTGGTCCTTCAAGTTTGCACCAGAGTAGTGTGAAACTCGGCCCTGGTCTACAGTGACGGTGAAGTTTGAAATAATGCTCCTTGCCTTGACTGTCTGCAGCTTGTGTCACCACTTTCAGAGCCCTAAATTTTGGGGAAAAAATGGAGCTGTAATTCAATGGGCTAACACCACAGGGGCAAGTGGCATACACTGAGGTCGAAATCTACAATTCAAATTTAGGTCTATGGAGGCAGAGAGCAGCTTTCCTGGGTTTAACCATCTGCATTACCATATATAGCAACATAGCTCCTCCCCTGCCTGCAGCCCTGGAGTTGTCAGTTAATTTTCAGTTAATTCTTCTTTCTGCATGAAGCACTGTGCCTCTCTGTTGTGCCTGCAGCAGAGAAACAGTAAGGAAATCTTTTCCTGCTTTTTTTTTTCCTTTAGAGAAGAGGGGAGGGAGAGTGAGGGCAGGATGTCTGTTTTCCCACAAGCCCCTGTACCTATTACCCACAATGCAATGCATTTCAGGAGGTAGTGTGAGCAGTGGGGATGTGAGACTTCAAGCAAGCTATTTGGTTTGATCACTTACCTTTGCCTTCTGTAATTCGACAGCCTAAAATCAAATTACAATCCCACCCCCAGTGTAGACAAGCTTTCTGGGGTGGATGGGGAAGGTTGATATGTAAGGATTCCTCTAACTCAGGAATCAGTCCTGTAAACCCTTAAGCATTCATGACTTTACTCTGATTGAAGTCAATAGTAGTAAAGTTATGCACCTACTTAAGTGTTTTTGTAGGAGTGGGTTTTTTTTATTTTGATCTGAGTTTCATCTTGAATTTCTGGATTGGATGATGCTGATGTGAGACATTTGAGCAACATCCACATATAAATGCATTACCATTAATAGGCAAATGACCTCACATTTCAATGCAGAACTATTGATGTTCAACGAACTCCTCCTCAGAACCATGTGTAAAACCACAAACATTGCATGATTTCAAAACAGAACCAGCAATTGTCACAAGCTCATTCAAACAGAAGTGAGGTCCTTGAAGCCCAGCAAGCCTTTTGGTGAGCTGAGATTCTCATGAGAGGTCAGGTGAGGTGAGTTATCACTGTGAACGTGGGCCACAGCCCACAATCTTTCTATTTCAGTTTCTTTCTCCTCACAGAGCAGCTGAAGGCTATGTTTGATTGGAGATCAGCTGAGTGTGCACTAAGAGAAATTATTATGGACTGACTGAACTAGAACTGCACTTGAGTGTTATCAAATAAACAGATCATGAATCCAGCTGGAATGACATGAAAGCAACATGATTAGAGCCAGGTTTCTAACACTACTGCACGTAAAGGCTATGTCTACACTTACTAAAATGAGTTCGAATTAGTTAGTTCGAACTAACTAATTTGAACTAATTTTAGTCAGTTCAAATTAGCTTAATTCAAACTAGAAAAACTTTGTTCGAACTAAGCAAGTGCCATTCATGGCACTTGCTTAGTTCAAATTAGCGATCTCCATTGATTTCAATGGGCAGTTTAGATCCAACTAAGAAATTAGTTAGAATTAACATGGCCACATTGGTTAATTTGAACTAGTTAGTTCAAATTAACCCTTACTTCTAATACCCTATTTGAAGTTGTTAGTTCAAATTAAGGAAGCCCTTAATTTGAACTAATTAAAGCCTAGTGTAGGCATGTAGCCATTAAGCTTCCTTAATTTGAACTAACTTGCCAGTGTGAACATAGCCAGAGAGAGAGAGAAGAACATAATAGGAAGGCCCAAAGGAACAATACAACCCTGATAGGAAAGCACTGAAAGGGCACAATGCAAAAATGACTGAGGCTAAATCTAAAGCAGAATGTCGTGGCAGATGCTGGAAGAGAGAGACATCAGGAATGCGGGAGGGGTGAAAGCATCTTAATAGTGTCTGAATTAAGAATGGACCTATCTGAATGAGGCTCAGCACTAAAGTTCCCCAGTGCACAGCGATCCAGTTCTGCTGCCACAGGATAGAAGAAATGCCACCCACCTGCCTCAACAGCTGGGGGAACTTGAGGGAGACACTTGCTGAGGGACACCAGATAGCAATTCCTCTTCCCCTCCAGAGTCTGACACCTTTTGGCCAGTTGGGGAGGAGGGATGCTGGGTTGGCCAATATTCTGTGGCTCACAGGATTTAGCCTGGGCCAGGGCCCATGTGGAACCTCTTTCAAATCCACTTCAGTAGACCCATCCTACCCTTCTGAATGGGAATCAAGCCTGACAGATGCTGTGGATCTAGCCAATTGCCCATTTTGGGGTCAGGAAGGAATTCATTTTTCCCATGGGCTAATTGGCATTGGAAGGGAAATTATTTTGCCTTCCTCGTCACACCTTTGATCCACAGGGGGTTAGGCGGGAAGGTGCTTGGTACCTAACTGAGGTAAATTGGCTATTTGTAGCTGATTTCCAGTGCAGTCAAAAGAACAGTTCACAGAAGTAAAAATCTTGGGGTGCGAGCAATGGGCCTCGTGGAACAGCATCAGACTATGTGACCCCCCACAGGCTGAGATACCCACTCTGCCGTTCCCTCTGACCCCCTTGAAGAGGGAGGGGTAGGACTCAGAGCGAGCTGAGTCCTGGGAGGGAGGCTGAGGGGGAGCCTTCCCCAGTTGTGGCTTATATGGGAGGAGCCCTGCCACCCCCGCACAGAAACAATTAAACAGCTGATGCAGGAGAGTGGGTAGTGCGCCTCCCATGTGTTTAAGTTTAATAGAAGTTGTGGCCTGCTACTTAAAACCCATCCATGTGTCTGTCCTCATTTTGCCCCTGTGTCAGGATCCTACTCCCCGTGCAGGGGGTTCTTGGCAGATCTGGAGAGTTAATTTTGTACCATCTCCAATGAATACAAAATAAATAAATAAGGTAGGAGAGTAAGAAAAAGAGAGAGGAATGTGCCTCCTGAGAAACAGGACTTAAGGGTGAAAGCCCAGGAGTGAGAATGTCTGAAGTAAAGTGAAGAGAGGAAAACTGAGCTGACGTGGTTATTTATTATTACTATTTGTATTTTGGACGGCCTCTCCCTCACCCAGGGAGACAAAATCCCTGCCGTGAAGAGTTTATAACCTGTGCATAAAGAGGTGTTGGCAGCAAAATAGTTTGTGTGCAGAAACAAACTCCCCTATGGTTCAAAATAGCCCCCGTCTGACCTTCAGGGCAGGCTGCAAGATTTATCTTTGTGGGTGCCTGCTGCCGCAGGGGGTGGTGTTTGATGAGGGTTGAATCGGCACACGGGAAGGGAGCTCTGGGTTAAATTTTGCTGGCTGTCCCAGCAGTAAGATGCTATTTAAATTTAATCTTTGTTCTATTGGCAGAGGTGGTTTGTTTCCTTGGAAAGGTCCCCTCCTTTCTACTATTGTGTAAATCTGATCAAATCAATGTTTTGTAGGGTCTCACTGAGGGACGAAAAAGAAACACTGACACAGACAGAGTACGGGAAAAGAGGAATATGGGGCAAATCTCCAAGGCAACAGCTCAGGCGTTCATCCCCATTCAACAAAGCACTGAACTCATTACGTCGCAATGATTTTTAAAGTGCATTGCTGACTAGAGATGGATTTAAGCCAGGGGTCTTCAACCCAAAAGATAAGAAGAGCCATTTTTTAAAAATTCTTTCAGTAATCAAGAATTTTGAGAGCAACAATGGATGTAGCCTCCTGATGGGAGGAACTGGGCCAGGGCACCTGCTGCAGTGTCCCCTTGTGGGGGATGATGGGAACCTGGAACCTGGAATGGGACCCCGACAGGGTCCCTTGGTGGTGGTGGGGAGCCCAAAGCCTGGCACGGGCTGCCCACAGGGTCCTCCGTGTGGCAGAGGAGCCCGGAGCCGTAAGGGGGGAGCCAAAGAGCCGCATGCGACTCTGGGGCTGCAGGTTGCAGGCCCCTGGTTTAAGCATATGATTTTAGGGATGAGTTGTTCGTTGATTTTCATAGAGAAGGAGACAATGAAAAGTACAGAAAGGTAACTGTACTTCGGAAAACTTCACAGGACTGTCAATAAATGGATGTAATTACGCAGATTTATAATTTGCCAATGCTGCAAGATCGGATGATATAAAACCAGAGAAGTGACCTAACGTGAGAGAAGGAAAGGAGTGGGTCGGGGGAGATGAGATTAGGAGGAATAGAGTTCTGGCATCCTGAGAGCTAGCTCAACATTTCTATCCACATGCATCGAGAAATGGAGTCCACATTTCTTCAGATCCCTCTAATTGCTTTTCATTTCTTTGGTTGCTAACTCAGACAAGTCTGAATACCCCTCTCTATTCTTGGCATGCGCCTGTTCTTCCATTTTTGTAAAATCATCCACTTCATGATCACTGCAACCCTCAAACACCAAAGTCTTTGAGGCTTTCCTTGTTTAGAACCAGAGGCATAGAGTTGATCTTATTCCTATTTTTCAGAAGGTTTGTTCCTAGAGATCATTAAGCAAAACCCTAATTTCTCTGTGTGTGTGTGTGTGTGTTTGCGTGCGTGCATGCATTAAAAGTGGAATATTATGTTCTATATAACCAGGGCATAACAATTTGAATAGGGAACTCTGAAATCAACCTGTAGGTGATAAAATCTGTTCTACCATGATGCCTGTAGCTAAATGATTGACATCTATGTTTCTGCTCTCCCACTGATGTAATTTTTCAATTTCCTGTTGGTGTCCAGACTTGATCTGTTTTTCCAGTGATTTGGATTTTACAGAGCTGGGCGCTTGGGTATTTTTTTGTCTGTTCAGCCCTCTTCACACTCAGCACTCGAGGGCTTCATTGTGTTCTGCAAACAATGAAACTAGATGGAAAGAACAGCTGTGAATAGCTGGGTTTGTTGACCAGGTGTTTGGTTTGTATTTAAATCTCATTCTTTGAGGGGACGGGGGTGGTTGGCCATCGCTACAAACAACTGAACCCAAAGAGACTTGGATTTCTCAGTCTCACACAAGATGTGACTCAGTCCTTAAGATGCATTCCTTCAGGTGCCCGTAGCAGAATATCAGTCTCCTTCTAATTTGCTTTCTGATACATCAGGGACCAAATGGACCACTATACACTTTTGAACTTCCACCACTGAGAAAACTGCTAGATATTTTACCAATTAGGTCACCTGCTGGTGGAAAAACTAAGAGAGGTCTGGGCTTGGTAGGGTTCCTAGCAATGGAGCTCAGATAAAAAGAAAATATCATCTACTGCTGGAACCTTCCTTGTTCCTACTTTTCCTTTCCATTCCTCTCTACCTTAGGTAGGACACTGAGTCACTATTGAATGAGTGGAGTGTTCTGCACCATTTTCCAGGCCAGTGCTCTCTGCTCACATTGTTTTTATTTTTTATTTAGAAGTCCTCTGCCTCCTGTCATCCACCTAATCTGCCTGCAGCCTCTTCATGTTATACGGCAGTCAGCAAAGAAGCATTCTGGGTGGGAGAACTGTTGGGTTCTTAGAACAACATGGAACAATTGTCTCATCATGGGCTGCTCACATAGGTAATTCCCTATGCCCTGCTGCCTTCTCCTTTCTTCTCTGTGTGAGACTCTAGACTCCTGGGCCAGCAGCTTCTGAGCAGTCTGTGGCTCTTCAAAGGCTACCGTCTGTTGAGGAAATCATAGCACATGAATGAATGCCCATATGAATGCATGGATGACTTGGAAGGCCCCTATACGCTACCACTTCTGCTAAGGCGCAGGGGAATCCTGCATGCAGATCCAAAACAAATAGTCTTGCTTCTGAACTCAGGACTGTGTCTTGATTTGCTACCCACAGATACGATGACATTCTCTCAAGGGAATTCAAACATGCATCAGCAGCAGTGTATTCCTTGTGCTGCCCAGAGTAAACACGTTGGTTCCAGGAAAATAAAAAGAGAGGCAGCCATGCATATCCAATGCTGAAAAAAAGGCATATAGTATTTGTGCCAAATAGAGTACAGAACCTGTCCAACAGTTCATTCCACAACACCGCCAAGGTCACTGAAACCTTTGGCTACCTACCATCCGTCTATTAGCCCCAGTTGTTAAAGTTGCCCTCGTCTCCCTTCTGCACTTGACTCTTCCAGGAAATCTTTGCAGTGCTGTTCCCTCCACCCTGTTGTGTTCAGACATTCCCACCCTCCAGCACTTGCTGACTACGGGCTTGGTCCTCATGGGCAGCTGACTTTCTGAGACTCCCAGAGAGAACAGGTCGCACAGTGGGTCCCCGACAAAGCCAGGAAGAGACACAGTCCCACCTCGCAAGGGAAGAGAAAAACAGCTGATCATAATTTGCAACATAATGGTAACTAGTTTGATTTCTCTGAGGATTGAATTATGGGCCAGTTTTCTTTACTGAAGAATTCCTTTTTAGTTGATTCACAGATAGACAATTACGTGTAATTAGTACGCTGCTCTGACAATTGGAGACGTGATAGGGAGGGAGATAAGGAAAACCAAGTGTTGGATTTAGGATCATAAAGTCTTTGGTGGGGGAATGAACCTTTCACTGTATGTGTGTACAGCACTTAGCACAATGGGACTTAAATCCCTGATTGGGCCCTGTAGCCTGGTGTCTAATTTTAATCATATGAATAGTCATTAACCTCAGCGGGACTACTCACCAGCTTAAGTTCCAAAAACAAAAATGATTAGGGGGCTGGGGCAGATGACTTATGAGGAGAGACTGAAGGAACTAGGCTTATTTAGTCTACAGAAGAGAAGATTGAGGGGAGATTTGATAGCAACCTTCAACTACTTGAAGGGTTGCTCCAAAGAGGAGGGAGCTAGGCTGTTCTCGAGGGTAACAGAGGACAGAACAAGGAGCAATGGTTTCAAATTACAGCTGGGGAGGTCAAGGTTGAATATTAGGAAAAGCTTTCTCACTAGGAGGGTGGTGAAGCATTGGAATGGGCTATCTAGGGAGGTGGTAGAATCTCCATCTTTGGAGATTTTTAAGGCTCGGTTAGACAAAACCCTGGCTGGGGTGATTTAGGGGGAGAGGTCCTGCTTTTTAGCAGGGAGTTGGACTAGATGACCTCGTGAGGTCCCTTCCAACCCTATTATTCTATGATTAAGTTCCTTGCTAAACTGGGGCTGCTAGAAGAAACCACAATACAAATAAATAATATTTGGTGCAGTAGATGCATCCAGCAGCTAGGTTATTTGTTTTTCCTTTTTATCTTTCTCCCTGAGTTTATATTCCTCCTTTATTAAAATGATTGTTTTAATAGATATATTTTCCTCATGCAGTGCAGATCAAATAGATAAAAATGCACCACTGAAGCAGGAAATGGTTTAACCACTGCACACTTAAACATTTCCTGAGAGGAGAGAGTATAGCATAAACCATGAACAATAACAGTGGAAAATTGTTTCTCTCTTCAGAATGGGAATGACAGTGTGGGCTAAGAGTTTGAAAAATAGAGGTCTCCCTCCTAATCAAGAATATGTATGTTTCTAACACTTGTCACACAAGGGAACTTACAAGAAAGCATTCAGGATTTCCAGATGCACATGATCTTTTAATGCCATCTGCTGGACAAGAAGATACAGTGTAGCAAGAACAGTTCAGCATCACACCAAGAAATCTTATCCAGGGGAGAAATTCTGAAAAATATCTTTCAAAATTGGTAATATTGAGAATTTTCATATGCTTTATAGGATAAGTAGTGGTACACAAAACACACAAATGTGTATTAGGCACTCAGACACCATGGCAATGGGCATCTTTATAAAAATGCAGATGGATAGAATAGAGAGCTAGAGATGCACTTGGAATTAACTCATTGTGTTACCTTCTACAACACACTTTATCCTCTCTGTGCCTCTTTTTATCAATCTGTAAAGTCAGGGTAATAATATTTACCTCATAAGGGTGAAATGTTGTCAGTTCTCACAATTTTATCACAGGTTTCATGATATTTGGTGTTTTTTATCCAAGCCCCAGCTTCTGGAGTCAGGTGAAACCCCGAGAATCTCAACTTTAAAAAAAAAAAAAACATTTCTAGCAGAGAAGAGTTTGGAAATCTCAACAAGAAAGCATCCCACACTGGAAGGGAAAAAAAGCCAGGATGCATTATTTTTAATACTTCATGGTTTATAAACCAGTCTCATAACACACTGGGGCTTGTCTTATGTTTTTTAACCTTTGAGGTTGGCAACAGTGGGTTGTTGAGTGACGTAATAAATTAACACTGGGAAAGTGCTTTGAGATCCTCTGATTCAAGGTGCTATATAAGTGCAAACTAGTAGATCCTTATTATTGTAACCTATTATCCCGCAAAAATACACATTGTAACTTTTAGTAAGATTCCAATGCACAGATGGTGCATCATACCACTGTTTACTAGTGTTCTCTGTGCATTGGGCTCTTAGTAAAAGTTACATTGTGTATTCGTGCTGCAAATACAACTGATCTGACTCCGCCTCTCATTATTCTATTTCAGTAGCACCTAGCTGTGCAAACCAAGCTCAAGACTTCATTGTGCTAGGTGCTGTACATACACATTCTCTCTCATTTATATTGCAAGACAGTCTCCATTTCAAAAAGCTTTCAGTCTAATTAGGTAAGACAGAGAGAGAAGTGGGAGAAAGGAAAATATTATTAACTCCATATTACAGAAAGGAAATGGAAGCACACAGAGCCTAGGGCCAGATATTTAGGACTCTAAAGCTCTAGAGAGGGGCCAGGTGACATTTTCAAAAGCACCTAGGTGCTTAACTCCCAGTCATTTTCTTCTGTCCTGACACTAGGGAAAAAGTCACTTTAAGATCCTCTTGCGGAGCATTCCCTAGGTCATTATCATCCATGTTACTGCCATTCTAGGAGTCAGCCAGCAGGAGGTGCTATAAGACTCAGTGTTCCATCCTTCTCCTATTCTCCATTCTTCCCTACTAGTGCCCAATATTCAAACTAGCTTTTGAAAATCCCACTAGGGTGACCCGAGAGCAAGTGTGAAAAGTTAGGTGGGGGTTGGGGGATAAAAACAAATCCCTGAATAGCAGGACTGTCCCTATAAAATCAGGACATCTGATTACCATACTAGACACCTACCTGATCTTTAAGCACCTAATAGCTTTTAAAATCTGACCCTGAGTGACTTGCCCAAAGTTACACAGGAAGTCTGTGCAATTCCAGGAATTCAACCCACATCTCCTGATTCTCAGTGCAGCACCTTTAAACCAAGCCCATCCGTTCAGTGGAATGAAAGACGTGAGCAATATATATGGTGTGGTGGTTTTAATCCTTTTTAACCTAAGCGGCTTAAACTGTACTTGTTATGAGTTGAGTGAAGCCTTGTTACAGGTTGAGTTAAAACCTTGTTAAAACTGAGGTATGAACATGACCCCCACTTAAGCTAGTTTTAGGGAAACACACCGAAACCCAAGACTGAATAAAGTCTGCCCAGAATCTAGCACCATGTAGGTGGAGGATGCGACTTACTGTTGTTTTGGTGGTTGTACGCACATGCAAGGAAGCCACGCAGCTGCCTGTGAGCATGGTTTGACATTGGAAAGCTATAAAGGGAATCTTTGGTCTGGTTCCAAAGGGGTAGCCGTGTTTGTCTAGTTAAGCAAAATAAACAAGGAGTCTGGTAGCAGTTTTAAAGACTAACAAATTTATCGCATGAACTTTTGTGGGAGAAAATCCCATTTTGTTAGACGCTTGAAGTTCACTGTTAGTTCCCCATCTTCAAGCAGATTTTGTCCCACGAAAGCTCATGCAATAAATTTTTTAGTCTTTCAAAGTGCCACCAGATTCCTTGTTTGTTTTGGTCTGGTGTCGGCTAAAGAGGGTTGGGGCTGTAAACTAAGAAACAACTGCTTCTGTGTTTGGAGAAGCAGGACTTTGCCCAGTCTTTGTAAATAAACAGGATCGAGTCAAAGAAAACGGCAGATTCCATCTTTCTACTTTCACCTGGAACATACCCGCATGGATCAAAAAGGGCAGACTTAAGCTGCGTGTGAACCAACATACATTAGCCTACTGCAAACACTCTCTTGTGGCCTTCCCAACTAACTTTGCAACACAAGAGAAATCCTTCTATGGAAACCACATTTCGTCTCCTTCTGCCAACATTCAAATGTGCATGACATACACTGTGCTATAGAATATGTTCTGTGCCTGTGAGATTTAGATCGGGATTTGTGGACTACCTACAGTATGATTAATTATTACAGTACGCTTTCTCCCACTCTGTTATTTTTCACAGCTTTGCCTGCTGGGCTATGACTATGTGAAAATGAGAGCTGGCAGATTTTATAACCATAGACCCTAATCCTACAACCTCCTGTGTGCACCTTCCATTGTAAACATCTGTTTTCTTAAAGCTGCAGAGATAGCAGTACAGAACAGGATTTATTAATCAGCTAATTCTAGCTTGTTCTGAGCTCAGACCACTAATTGTTCTGCATCATACAAGGGGATTGCTGGTGACTTCACTTCCCTCTTCTTCACGTCAGACTAAGATTAAAGGGATTTATTTATCCTGTGGCTATTCTTAGCAATGACTCTATCTGACAGAAAAAGCAGCTAAACCAATCAACCTATTTTGTTAATAATGATGACAAAATCGTGGCACCAGCGAGCTAGCTCTGATGGTGTAACCAGCTGGAATCCGTAGAGTGAGACATTGCTTTTGAGAAGCTCTTTTCGGTTCTGTCTGAGGCTCTGTTTGTGCCGCTGGCTGTCGGGATTCAGTTCTGGAGAGTGACAAGGGTGGGAACTGCTTCCTCCTTCCTTATTTAACGAAGAGCCTGATCCATGTGGTGACCCAATGTGCTCCCTGTCTACTGTAATACCTTAAAATTATTAACCTAGATTGTGTCGTAGAGGTGCAAACTTCAGATATAGAGCAGGAGCTACTGGGGTTCCTTGAACTCCACATGCTTGAACAATGTTGTCTCATTGTTTCCTTGCATTTTGCTGCCGGTCTTACCCGTTCTGTCTTGTCCTATATTTAAGTTGTAAGCTTTTGGGAGAAAAGACCATCTTGTTGTTCCATGTTTGTACAGTGCCTAGCATAATGGATGCAATGCCCAGGGATGGGACAGGTTGAAAGGTAATCCATATCAGTGGAAGAGTTTCACACAAGAGATCCAATAATTAGGACATCCAATCTAAGGGGAATGTATAGCAAGGCGGCAGGCAGGGTCAAGAAGAGTCCAAGCAGCAAATAGCAGGCAAGGACTTATTGCCACAACAGATGCAGGAAGTTTATATATGATCACCAGCCAATCAGACCCAAGATCAAGTGGCCAATCAAGAAGCAGGTTGCAGGACCCTAGAAGTTGGCCTACCCGAGTCTGTGAATTCCCTGGTAATTAGATGAGTTGAAGTTGAGTGATGGCCACAACTGCTTTCTAAGAACCCAGGGGACGTGGGTGACCAGGGTTTGATATCAACGTCCCTTGTCCATGACTGGGGCTCCATTCTGCAAATAATAATAATGGAACTTGTGGGGAACAGAGGTGCTACACAGCTGCTTAGGAGGCTGGGGTAGGCCTGGGAAGGTTGGGACATGACCACCAAGTACCTTTTAAACAGACGATTGCCCAGATGCTACTAGCAGGGAGCAGTTCTTGTCCTCGGGAAAGACTAAGAGTTGCTATTGTGGCAAACTGTAATGTTGTGGGGAAGGATCCCAGAGCCATCTCTCTTTCTCTTGCATCCTCAAGTGTGGACTAGACACAATCATGCTGTTGGCAATGATATTCTGTTTTTTTCCACCTTCCTTCCCCATTAGTATAATTCTTTTTCTTAACTACAGATTTCACTCCCGCAATCTTGCAGCTAATCCAAACGAATGAACCATTCTTAGCTGTCACTTCTTTCTCCTTAACCAGTCCCCATTGTTTTCATTTTAAAGTGAATATTATTCCTGTGACCATCTCCAACCTAACCATCTCAGATCTAAAACCTGAGCTCCATCCCTACCTCTTTATCTTTTCAGTTTCTGTCCTATCGAGTCGTTTTTAATTTTTGCCCAATCATTCCTTTTTCATGAGTCCTGTTGAAGTTACACACAAGTCATTGCAGTTACGATCTTGCACATTTCCTCGGAGTGAAATTCACTCCCGTCTCCTCACACCGGGCTGGAGAAAGTGGGATTTCTTTGAGGGAACCACGCAAGATCTGGTGTGATGGAATCTATCTGCAGGTCAGATAAGACAGCTAAGAAGTCCCTCCTATGGTTCTATCCCAACCCACAGACTCATACTTCTGGCCATCTCACTGTGAAGGTTTTTACCCATTGGATCCAGATCACTGGTGATCAAACTAATCTATGAATCACTGATCCATATATTGCCCACAATAAAATCATCCCTTTCAGGAAAGTTTTGTTATAACCTTTTTCAAGGCTCTTTATAACCCACATATGGAATTATATCTCTGCTTCAGAATCTCATATAAAGGATTTCGGAAGAAATGGTAGGAAAGATCTCATTTGCTATTAGGTTATTATTGCTTTTATTGAAGTGATGCCTAGCCCTTGAGACTATGGCCTCATTGTGCTAATCAGTGTGTATATATACATAATAAGAGACAGCCCATGCCCCCCAAAGAGCTTGCAGTCTAGACAGACAAAGAATAGGAGAAGAAACGGAGAAACCAAGAGGCAAGAGACAGACTTAAAGTCACAGGACCAAGACAGACTCCAGGTTTCTGCAGTCCTATTCCGTTCCCTACCCACTATGCTCCCTTTAAAGTCTAGGGTCTATATTAAATTTCTAATAGCTTCATTATTATTATTGTCTATAGCATCTTTCTAAGAGAAGTAACCAACAGAATAGTAGCTAATCTTTTATAATAAAAAATGTAAACCTTCATAGAAGACCTCTGATTACTTACACAGAAAAACACAGGCTACTTCTTGGGGCATGCAAATAAATGTTTTCATGTTCCAGCCAGCGAGCTAGACACCTTTGCATATGCAAAATTTGAGACCACAGAAAAAATTTCCCCCACAAAGAGAGTGGAAGAGGAAATTCACCAGTTGCCTTACAGCCTCATCTCTTGCCACTAGATGGCCTTAGAGTAAACTATCTAAAGAGCATTTCAGCTGGGTAGCACATGATGTATTTGAAGCATCATCTATGAAAATAAAGCAGCAGTGCTTGCCAGCAATTTCTCTTTAATAAGCAACTTTTGCAGTGGTGTTAACCCACTGTCTACAGTCCTTCCAATCTGTCAGTGAAGCCAAAATGTAGCTCATTAGGTTAGTGATTAACTAGACGTTGTTCAAGACTATACAGTATGAGCTACCAGCCCTCGAAAACAACAGTAATGCATTTTATTTATGGAATCATAACCCAGTGTTATTTCATCAATCAAGAAAAGGAAAAGAAACCAATGTTTCCATACTTCTGAATTGTTGAAGAAAATCCTGGGTCTTGAGAAATGTGGACTTAGATTAGTGGCAAAATTTTGAAAAATGCCTAAGTCCCATTTTCAAAAGTGAGTTAGGCACTTAGGATCCTTAATTTCCCTGGAAACCAATGGGATTTAGGTTCCTAAGTCTTTATGGTGACAGTAGAATTATAGTATATTACATTTTCAAAATATTTCTTAAAAGATCTAGTTAGGGTCTAATTTACAATCAGAAGAGTCAGCATTAATTCATGTGTTTTGTTCCACTTATCAAGGCTGTAAGACCTAACATTTTTCCATGAAGCTAGTAACAGCTAGAAACCTTTTGAAAGCCCCACATCTAAACTACAAAATGTTTTAAGACTTGAATAGTAACTTTTTGAAAGACATCTGAAAATGAATGGTCAGTGCTGAAATATTTCTCACCTAACTTCTCTCGTTTTTGCCAAAGCTATTTGGCCTCAAAAAGCAACTAAGAAACTTTCTTATGCAGATCTTCAGAACTCAGGCTGAGATGTTCAGGATCACCTCATCAATTCTTTACCAACTTAAACCAAATCAAAATGACACCTCAATTTGGTGGTGGGGGGGGGGTTAATTATCCTGACACATACTTGCACTAAAATATAAAAGTGTGAAATAAAACTGGTATAGCTATTTCTGTGTGTAGGCAAGTCTCCATATGACTCAGAAGCAGAAGTCCCACTGGCTTTCAGTGACATTTATGCTCCTAAATCATTTGAGTGTTTTGAATCTGACCCTAAATTTCTATTACTTTTCACAGGAATAGTGTGCCCAAATGACTTAGTCAGCCATGAAAAAAATCTCAGCCTCAATCTCTAATAAAACACAAACTGATTTCTGCAATGCTTGATGTCTGCATCACAGACCTGACTTGCTCCAGATGTGGCACGTGGTCCATCTATGACAGATCCAAAATGAAGATCACGCAAACGTGGTTTATCCAACATTTTAAATTGTTATGGGGTTCCTTTCTTTAGAATAAACAACCTTTTCTGAAACTTCAAGTTCATGTTCCTTATTTTTTAATGTAAATAATTTTGTCACAATTGAAGTAAGAGAGGACCCTGGATTTATGTGGAACACAGTTGAGGGGCCTCAACGGAGTGGCATTCCTTGAAATGAAGTAAGTTTCAGGGGTATGACCTGGTTATATATTTCATCTTCACAACTTAAACCCAGGGGGAATATTTCTTACATACATTACAGCCCTTTGACAATGCCAAGAGCCGTAACATCTTAGATCTCTCCTTGGCCAAGATGTGAACAAAAAACTAGACAAGGACAAGGCAGATGGTGGACTGAAACCACTGACTCTCCTGCTGACCAATACTGTTTCATTTTACTCAAGGGCTTCTCCATCTGTCAGGATGCTGTCTTATACGTAGATTGTAAGCTCTTTGGGGCAGGGTCCCTCTTTGTGTTCTGTGTTTGTACAGCACCTTGCATGATGGGGTCATGATCTGTCTGGGGCTCGTCAGCACTACCAACACAAATAAATAATAATTCACACACCAAGGCCCCCTTTATACTAACAGGTTAATGTAAAGGGCTCTTTGCATAGATGAGAATCAAGCTCGTTCAATTTTAAGAAAATGTCCCGGTGAAAAAAGGTCCTTTTTGTCTCTAGCATCATGTATGAAATACTATAAATTCCATCTGGAATAATCCTCTATCCAAGCCCTGCCTTGTTTCATCTTTCCTCCTAATTGGTCTCCTAATTTATTTATAGCTTTGTACAGCTGAAGTTTTGTTTTCTGTAGCCTTCCATAGTCGTCATAACTTGCCTGGGTCCATGAAGCCATTTGTGTAGCTCAGCAAAGAATTCTTTGAACATCATTGTTTGATGCATGCCTTCCAAGAAAAAAATAAAGATGGGCTCTAATAGCAAAATGGGTATTCTGCTGTTGGTAAAAGATTCAAATTTAGCTTCTGCCAATGTAGGCAACATGGTATTAAAAGAAGGAGCTTAAGTTATTAAACTGAGCAGCTTTATTCATCTGCTCAGGAAAATCCATTGCTAAGGGAGTGCTGGGGCTTAGTGTATTTTTACGGCACAGCCAATATATCTATTCTGGTCACTAGCCATTGCTCACTAGTGTGTGTGAAACTTCATTCTCTGGGCTCTCGTTCAATAGTATAGGCTCAAATGGAATTTTATCTGGAAATTGACCCTGTCACCTTGAACTTGATCATCCTGGTAGCTAGTTATGTTATTCTGCTTCTGGTGTTCCTGATTTCCTGCATACTGTATGACTGTAGAGGGAAAGATCCCAGTAAGCAATATGCTCCTGAGATTCCTACGGATTCCCAGCCTCCGATCCGGTTGGTAGTGATGCAACAGAATTGCACTGGTAGCCGCTGGGCGAAAGGACTTGTCCCTGCTTATGAAAATACATCTGACCTGCCAGGGAAAAGAACTACTGTGGTATAAGGGGCCCACCAATTGCTTCTGAGCTCTAGGATCTGTGGATAAGCTTGCCTCGTCTGCCATGTTTACTTTCAGTTTGCAGAAGGATAAGACACACGCAAGGTAAGCTGAAATGCTGACTGATTTGACATGGCCATGTTACCGAGTGAGTTATTTTGTGTTCGGCTCTGCTCAGATAGGCCTAGAGACTTGCGCTCCCACCTGTCAAGCCATAAGAGAGAGGGCCTAACTTTGATTGACACTGATTGTCTACACAGCAAAGAACAATCTACAGCCGGCCCCTGCCAGCTGACACAGGGCTCAGGCTAGTGGTTTTTTTTCATGGCTGTGTAGATTTCCAACCATCCTGCAGGGTCCTAGAGCCCGGGGTCCAGCCCGAACCTGGAACTTTAGACAGTAACAAAACAGGCGCTAGCGATCGCGAGCCAGCCGTAGGTTTTTCTTTGTTGTGTGGACATACTCTTAGAGCACAAGTCGCGGTGACCCCTTGCCCCATTCTGGTACTGGAAAGGGGCCTTAAAATAATGAGAAGTAGGTCCAGTGTCTGTATTTTTACAGGAACATAACATTGATCAATGAAACCCGCCCTGGCAGGACTGAGCTATGCCATATGGGCATTTGCATGTGGCTTCTCTCAGTGCCTCAGGTAGGCTCTATGTCTCACAAGTGAGAAAATCAGTGCATAGGGGTATTACAAGGAGGGAGTATCTGATCTGAGCCTGCTGCGGCTGCTAATGTCATGTGTAGGCTCCGCCGGGGTGGCAGAGCCACTCCTGTTTTCTATCAGATGCAATGTCATCTTTAACCACTGCTGTAAATTGACTCTGAGTGTGCCCTTCTGTGTCATCATCTTCCACTGAACGTTATATGGGGACCCAGTGTATTTCTGGGCCGGTTAGGGCACCTCCACTGATTATGGAAACTTAAACGAGGATAAATCTATCAGCAAGAATGACTCACAATGTCCTCACCACTAAAAAATGTATTGCAAGAGGTTTTCTATCAAGTGCAGTCAAGTTCAACCTGCAAACATGAATTTATGGATGCAGATTTCCCTACCTGTCATCTCAGAGCTCTCCTTTTGCTGTATTGAGCGGTGGAGGTGGTCTCCATCTGTGGCAGTTGGACAGTATCAAGATTTCTAGTAGCACAACATGATCTCCAAACAAACACAAGGAAACTACACATTAAGAGCCTTCTTTATCAATGAAAATCTTCCTACCTATGATATTTACATAAGCCCCATTACCACAATATTTGAGCACCTCACAATCTTTAATGTATTTATCCTCACACTTCTGCAAGTTTGGGAAGTGCCATTATCTCCATTTTACAGATAGTAAGCTGAGGCATAGAGAGACTAAATCGCCCACGGTTACACAGGAAGTCTGCGATGGAGCGGGAAATTAAACCTACATCTCCCAAGTCCTAAATTAATGCCCCAGCCTTGTTTCCTCTGTTTCTGTGTGCAGATTGCTTGAGTTTTTTATGAAAAAGGTAAGGACTGATTATAGATCCCAGCTTATGGGTTTTAAGGAACAAGTAACCTGAAGTGAATTTAGAGCTTTTCTTCCTGATGGGCAGTAATGGCCTCCCTTTTTTTCAGTCTTCCAAAGCAGCAATAAAAAAAGTAACACCAAGACACTGCTCACATATGATACCAATATTGTTTCCCTTTTCTTCCTGCCTTTCTCAATGTAAAATCATTCTCTCCCTCTCTCTCTCTCTGAGTTGCGCCGTAATTGCACTGGAAAGAGATCAGTGGAGATGTGTTAAATTTACAATAAAGCAAATATTTTAGCCCTGTTAAAAATAATTACCACAGCATTCCAGAGTGGTGTGGTGGCCCCAAACCCACTGAACAATAAGTTTCAGCCAAAAAAAAAAATTCACCCAGCTCGAGTTAGGTGCTATGTGATCAAGGTCTTGCATAGCAGCAGTGGGAGTAAATAAATATAGAACATTTTGAAGGTGAATCTGGCTGTGGACCAGAAAGCACAAACCTCATTATCTTCCATTCCAGGTTCCTAGCACACTTCTTTGACCTTACTTTTGCTAATGTAAACGCCTAGGACAGTGTATGTATCATACTTTATTTTATTAAGAAACCCACACAAGCTCACTCTGGGAAGAGGAGGAAAGAACCATATTCAAAGAGAAAGTAAAAACCACTAACCTGACAAATATTAGTCACGTGGCTTTTTGAACTTTGGAAGACATTCCGCTGCTGTGGTGATGAGGTCCATCTATCTGTTCTACACTTAACAGAAAATTTGGCAACAGTCGGCAGGGGATACATAAACTATGTAAAGTAACTTGCGTATCTTTCATTGACTTCCAAAAGTCCATTCTGCATGCAGTCTCCACTGCACTGCACTGCCAGGAAATGAATTCCCATTGATACAGCATTATTCCTTTTCCAGGGGTGGATTTATTTAGTCAGTTTCCTGATCAGCTGACTGGGTCTTCATGTCTGCTCAGTCAATCTCAAGAAATCGATCCAATGGCAGCAAATTTCCTGCTGTCAGTGAAGACATACCCTGTGACTCTGAAAAGAATGGAATAGAGATGTCTAACAGCAGAATTCTGGAGAGAGCAGACTGCCTTGATATTAACAGGGGTCCAACAAAGGACCTGAAGTAAGTAGTAACAAATGCTACAAAGAATGATTGCTAATGGACGCAAGTCAGCTGATGTAGAACATATGTGATATCCAAGCTTATGGGACAGATTCTGATCTCCTTACTAATGCTGAATATCACTTTACTCCTCAAACAGTCCCACTGACTTTTGCAGGTAAGGTACTATTCCTCATAAGTCAGAGCATCAGAATCTGACCCAAGGAATGGAAACCAAGAAACCATGAAGATCATCACCCTCTAGCTAACTGCTAATGCTACCCTGAATCCCTGACTGGATTTTCATAGATTTTTAGGACCAGAAGAAATCACTATGTTAGTCCTCATCTAATTTTATAGCACAGGCAGGCCTTAACTTTCCCCCAGTAATCACTTCATACAGGCTGTAATTTCTTTTGGAGTGACAGTCTCTTTTTTAGAAAGGCATCCAGTCTTGATTTAAAGATTTCAAGTGACAGGGAATCTACCACATTCCTTGGCAAATTGTTCCAATGGTTAATTCTCCTCACTTAACATTTTATGCTTCTTTCCGTTTCTACTTCACTGGTGTAAGCACATGCCACCTTTCACATACTATTGCAGGGTGACTTGTTCCCCCACATACTCTGAATATGGTTCCAAGTATGAAAAATAAGACTTAATGGCGTCTTCAAGCAAAATTGACCTCTGCTGTTACTAGACACAGCTCTCATTGGCTTCAGTTGGAGATGCACCCATTAAATTTGGTCCTTCTTGTGAAAGAAGGAGAGAGGGGGTCAATATAGCGCTTCAAATGAACATGAGACATTACCACAGCTGGAAGATCACAGGGATGACCATGACAGACAGACAAACAAACAAAAAACAATATAATATTTTTATATGACAGGAAAAGTCTTCTCTGATTCCATTGATAGTTCTCGAAGAGTTAGTTTTTACTTGCAGAATCAGAGTAACTTCATTGATTTCTGTGTTACTGTATTGTGACAAAGAGCAGAATTTGAACCAAAATGTTCTTTTTTTTCCCCCCTGTAAATTTGCCCAGTGTCAGGTATCTTAACGTTTTGTGCAACTAAAAGTAACTTGAATGACATTTCTGTTACCTTAAAAACATATGTAGAGCTATATTTACCATTATGCTGTTAAAGTAATTCTAGCAATAAAGATCTCTTTACCTCATGATGCTTCTGAGAATATAGAGATGATGCCAGGGCATAAAATACTATAGTTTCGTTTGGTTTGGTTTGTTGCAATGAAGTTGCATTGCAGGGAAACTTTGATCTGTTATTTAGCCAGGATGATACTTTAAGCGGAAACTGGGGTAAATTTGACAACTAAATTACTCCGCATTATTCACAAAAAGTCTAATCCTCTAGCAGTGATGCTGGTAGCCTGCTGTAGTCCAGTTTAGGAGCTTTAGGATTTACAGAGCCTTATTTTAACCAGTGAAAGGTCAGACTACTAACACTTGTCTGTCCTGTAGGGGGTAATTTTGTGTCTTCTTTTGTCACTCCTCAAACACGGGCCGACGCCTTATAGAAAATTTTGGAAACCATTGAGCCAAATTCTAGCGTGTTGTAAAATCACCTGGTTTTGATGTGAATCTACATTTGGATGCAGGAGTCCTGATGTCTTGTAGAGTGACAGCTTACGTGCCTTCTGCATTCAATTGGGGAGAATTGGACAGTAATCTTGTTTTAATATAAATGATCGTATAACCGACACGTAGAGAACAGAAAACAAGATATAACTATATTGTAAGCCAGATTTTGCCAGCCTTACTCAAGTTGAATTATAACTCTCTACTGGTATTTCCACTCCCACAAGTCAGGCTGCCAAAAATAATGAGATTGGCATACACTCATGAGACTTATTAAAAATAATACATGGGGGGTTCTTTTTATTTGTCTTCTGTTTTCTAAGCTTTTAAGGTACAATTGGGTCACATTATTGGGCTTTCCTTTGCGACCATGAGGGCTACAACTGTACCTGCTTTTAAAATGAAAGCACAAATTCTTGTATACTCACTTGTCTCCAAAAGCTGGGGTTTTATGTAAAACACAAAATAATGCACGATTTGCAATACAGTCATTAGATCTAGCAACATGACGCTCTGCAAGTAGCCCCATTGAAATCATTCTTTTTTGCAGCATTTCATTGGTTTTGATTTTTAGTACAAGAGAAATTGTTATTCCAAAATCAATTAACTGTAAGTTATGGCCCCCCTTATTATAAGGTATTTTAAGCTTTGCTGGGAAAAGCCTTAGGGGAAACCTAAAAATAGAAAAAGAACTATAGAGGACGGACAGTGTGATCGCAGAACATTTCTTTGCTGTTCTTGAGGTGCCATATGAAATGCCAGGCTTTTGGCAGAACAGCAGACCTGTAGCTGTTTAGAAAATGTTGTGCAAATATTTTATTAATAATATGACACACTCACCACGTCTTTATCAGTTTGCTTGTAAGTGTGAGTAATTATGCTGCAGAGATAAAGACTTGCAAGGCTACGGCAATCAGTGTTTCTAGAAATCCTTCTATAATACATTTTCTTATTGGTTTTGTTTGACTGGCACTTCAGCCACTATGGGAAATCTGGCTCCCCTGTAGACAATGGAAAAACTCCTATGGCCATCAGTAAGAGCCCCCCTTGCAGGCATCCAATGACATGAAGGATTGAATGAGAGAATTCCTGACAGAATATGTCCCTGCACTTTTTATGATGTCAGTTTATAGGAGCACAATGTTCAGATCTGAAGGAAGTAATCAATTCCCGCACAGTTTATGGACTCTGCCCTGACATGTGGAACTACGTGCAATAGATAGTCACTTCACACTGATAGTTTCCTAATTCTGCTTACAGTAAATGAAAGATTAAATGAATATCAATGTGGCCATTCCCCGATGGCCAATAAAAACGTTTCTTGGGCTTGTCTATTCTGCCAGGTTGTAATACTTTAATTATACGGGTATCTGTCCAGCACTGGACTGGACTGGACTGCTTTAGTTATAGTTAAAGCAGTACAACTTTCTAGCACAGTTGGCTATATCAGTATAGTTAAAACAGTACAGATGCAGTTATATTGGTATGATGGTGCTAATAATAGTACAGCTATTCCCATATGGGAAGGGAATAAGATATAGTAGTATGAATGAATTTTACCAATCTTACCGGCCATCACTAGAGGTTTAGAGATGTAAAATTACACTCTGATAAGGCGTGCCATGCAATTACTTGCTGCTTTTGAGGCCCCGCCCCCTTGGCTCCACCTTCCTATAAAATATATCCTTTGGGAAAAAAGAGCAGCAAGCTCAGACCTACAGGAGCTACCTAAAGAGGCCACCCAGGATCAGCTGCTGATGGAACCAGCAAGGATTAGTCCTCCAACAGCTAGAAGGGCTAAGAGTAGGCAGAAGCCAATCAGGAACCAACAGGCAAGATAAAAAGGACAGGCAGCTTCTTTCAGGGACCGGTTCTAGGTGAAGTTGGGATAGGAGAAGGATTTCTTTCTCTCTGAACCTAAAATATCTGGCTTGGTCAGGGGCCTAACTCTGACTGCATGTTTTTGGTTGGACCAACAAAGGATTGTTGTTTTATGTTGTGGCCACCTTGAGTTAAATATCACTTTCCTGCTGTAAATTGAAGGTGAGCTTGGTTTGTGAGATGTCCCTCTGATTCAACTGAGCATGTGAAACACACCCCTACATTAAATAGTTCAACAGGTAACTTGTGTGTGAGATGGACCTTGCTTATTGCTACTGAGGACTACACAAAATAAAAGCATTTATAGAATTTTTAATATGATTTAAAATATGTTGACAATTTTCTTTTACATATTCTCTGTATGTTCCCAGTTGCAGTCTGTATCCAGTTCCCAGTGGGTAACTGTGTGCTTCACCATAAGCCCCCCCATTTCATCTGATGTTCATTGGCTCTCCTGCTGGCAGATTCAGTTGAGAAACCAAAGACTGAATAAGGCTGAGCTCTCATTTTCCTGGGGTTATGTCCTTCAATAAATTATTGGAGTTTGCTCTGACACTGTTCCCATGCCCCACCCCCTGCGTCCAGTGGGGAAGAAACAATACAATGGCCCAGAAACAATACAATGGCCCATTAAAATAACTACTGCATAGCTCATTGCACTTATCTTGATTTTAAATTGCTACTTTGTTGCTTAGGGGTATGTGCCTTAAGTCAAGTCACATCTGTGGCTACTCTGTGTTACATTATGGCTTCAAATAATATGATAATGCCCTGTGTGAACAAAAAAGGTCTGAGTAAAAACTGGGGAGGCAGTGCAGTTTGGAGAGGCAATGTACTTTAGTGGATAGAGCACTAAACGGGGGGATAGTTGATGGGAGATTGGTGTTCTATTCCTACCTTTGTGGTTGATTTGCTGTGTGACCTTGGGGAAGTGACTTCCCCTCTTTGTAATTCTGTTTTCCCATGACCCTAAGTCTTATGTATGCAGAGTGAAGACATCTCAGGACAGAAATTCTCTCTTGATATGTGTTTGTATAGTGCACAGTGGGGTCCGGATCTTGGCTAGAACCTCTGAGCACTATCTGATATAAATTATGTGCACTCTTAAATAGTATATTAGATCTTACAGGGGACCTCTGAACTGCAAAGAAATCCTCAATTGACTCCAAATGAAACATATCTCCCAGGGTTTTAAAGCATTTAAAGTAGTGGTGGGGGAGAGAAGGGGCAGGACAATGAACAAACAGTTGTAAATATATGAATCACAGTTCTAAAAACTCCTTCTGAAAGCTTCCTTAAATGTGCTGACATTCATAAATGGTTAGCTAGCATTCTACGGCTGTGTGTTTTGAAGGGCAGTCTGTGAGGAGACAGGACTATGTATTGTTATTCTGAGTTTGGGTAAGGCTTCACTCCATACCAGCTTCTAGTTATTAAGCTATATTACCTTTTTTTTAAAAAAAAGCTACATATTATTGCTTGCTGAGAAGCCTTAATTCAAGGGTTTCCTAGCAACAGCAATAAAAAGTATTAGCATTTCACTCACTAGATTTATACATTAATTCAAAACAAATATGTAGTTAAACTCACTGTGGCAAGGAAATATAGCTTTACCATGTGCCAGTGGGATTTTCTAAAATCCCGGATAAGCTGCTATATATGAATATAGGATTAGTCCAGACAGACTAAACCTCCCTCACAAAAGCAGGAGAATCCCAGCCCAGAGAAATAGTGTTTTGAACTTTACAATGTTGACTGTACTGTCACATCACTAAATTTTAATAGTGCACTGTTCTCTTGGAGCAAATCTCTCAATATTCCTAAATATAGACGCATAGGTTCATACCAAGCAAAATACCCTGGTTATGAAAAGATGTATTTAACCAGCATGGGAAAATTATTTCTATTGCCTGCAATCAAGGATTTCTGCCATTTAGCCATAGCCTTGGAAGTCTTTATCTCTGCATGTATAATTACACACTCATGTAACGGAACTGGCAAGTGTGGTTACAGTATCATTAAAATATTTGTATTACTTTTTCAGGACTACCCAGGTAGTAAAAGTGATCTTGTTATTTCGTGGGAGGTGTTCTTTCTTCTGTGTTGCTAAATGGACCATCTTTTGGCCAAGATAAAAAACTGAAATAATAACCACCTGTGGTAATTAAAGCTATTAGGGCACTTTTTGTAAGATTAACAGCACTAACTCTGGTCTCCTGGAGGTATTCCAGTTCAAGTAATTACATTCTGTCACCCCACCATTTTTTTACTTTTTGTCTTAAACTGGTTTTGTAGTGATATGCTATTGTGTTGAAGTCAAATGTCAATTGTGGGTGCTTAACGTCTCTCTGGCTCAGGCCCTCAACTAGCTATGCTGATGCAGGTTATAGGTGGCTGTAGATGATGTGATCCCTTTATTTTTCTTCTCTACCATGTGAGTGGTGTGAGGCAAAATGAATTGTTGGTAAATCAAGTTGAGATTCTCAGCTGAAAGAGCTATGGAAGAGCTAAGAGCTATTACTATCAATTTATTGAAACACACGTATAGCATAGATGTCTAAAATTTGGAAAGGATAACTGTCATCAACTCTACCTTCTTATTTTAATCTTTTCTTGTCTTCTTCCTTTGCATTTTCTGGCATATATTAGTTTTTCCTGACCTGTCCTTCCCTGAGTTCTAGCCCCTTATATCTCCAGTATTTAACATTAATCTTCCAAAGAGGCATTTCCATCCCAACCTGACACTGGGAGTGGGGGCAGGTTTTCGGATGCAGATACTTTAATAAGGCATTTAAATCCAGCATTTGATCATTCAGCCCAGACTGTGGGTGGTCAATCTGTTTCCAGCCTTGTAACAGATGTTCTGTGCTGGCAACCAATTCCTCACCCCTCCCCCATTTCTCAATCTGTTAAATGACAATAATGCTTACATCCTCAGGAGGCTGTGATGCTCAGTAGTTATAAAGTGATTTAAGATCGCTGGTGTGAGAGGAACTATAGAAACACGAACTATTAATTATTAATGATTATTTATTCATGTCCATTTCATGCCCTTAAGTGGTATTTGGATGTCCTATTTCAGCACCCACCTTTCAAAACAGAGCTCTGTAATGCTACATATCATGCCTGAGCATATATCCCTAGTGCACCCAAAAATCTCACTGAAGGCATGGTTGTTAATTTCAGTGAGCGTTTCAAGTATGTAAGAAATAAAGGATCAATACCCACCCCAATTTACATTGGTGATATTGTTCTGAATTGTTACTCAAAATTAGTGCAGTTAAATTTAAAAACAATTTGAAGAAACAAATTTTTATTCTGGTTATAAGCTTCTTGATGGTTCCAAAGGGGGAGTCGTGTTAGTCTAGTTTAGCAAAACAAACAAGGAGTCGTGTGTCACTTTTAAAGACTAACAAATTTATTTATTGCATTAGCTTTCATGGGAGAAAACACCATTTCATTGAGCGTCTGACAAAGTGGGATTTTCTCCCACAAAAGCTCATGCGATAAATAAATTTGTTAGTCTTTAAAAGTGACACACGACTCCTTGTTTGTTTTTCTTCTTGATGGTAACTCTTTACTGAGAAACATGAGAAAACACTAGTACCTGCTTCCATCATGTCCCTAGGTATGTGTTCTTCCAAATGACATCATTCAAGCAATTTTCAAGCCTTTGAAGAATTAATATAAGCTGCCTATAAACTACTAATGATATCTGGATATTCGTAATGTTAGAGAAATCAAATGTGACAAACATTAGTAAGACAGGATTCATTTTTTAAAAAAGAATCTAACTGTAGCAATGCAAGAAATTATCTAAATGTCAGTTTCCTTAAAGAACATCTGACTTCCCTCTTAATCCAAAGGGCAGCAAGATAAAGAGAGGTTGTACCTCTTGGATAAATATTTCTAGGAATTATTGCAGCTGATTTATAACCAGTTCATTATAGATTCTTAGACTGTGTAATCACCATAGTATCTGATCACATCTAGTAGTGCATTAAGCCAGGTGTTCTCAACCCCTTCATTGTCACTACACAGCTGGGAGGGCTCCCAGCTGTGTGCGACAAACCACGCTGCTACTGCTTCCCCCACTGCCAAAGAAATCTCCCTCTGAAGGGATTTTTCAGCAGCAGGAGTCTTGACTGGCAGCCCCTTATGCCGCAAAACTTTCAGAGAGCTGCTGCGGCTTCAGCTCTTAAAGGTGAGCAGCATAAAATCAGCCTGCTGCCGCAACTCTCTTCGGGCTATCGGCAGCAGGCTGCTTTCATGTGACACACTCAGCTGCTGTGCCACAACACACTTTTGTGCCGCGACATGGTGGTTGAGAACTGCTGCATTAAGCAATGTGACTGACCTCTGTTGTGGTGTTTCAGTGGAAGTATATATGATTGGATATCTTGTTTTGATTGGGTTGTTTGCTTTTACCATACACATTGCTATGCATTTGTGTTAGGAAAGGCAAGGCCTAAAGGAAAGTACCTTGCACTTGGAGTGGAAGAAGATGGTGTTAGAGATTAATCCTTTGTTCCCAGGAGAGTTCATTCCAGTCTCAGACGGGCATCCAGGAAATTCTTAGAATTCTTAGGGCCAAAGAGGAGTATAACTTTTCATTTTCGAAACCAGGAAAAGCTATAAAAACCACAAGCACTATTTTACTGCTATAACTGCATCTACACTGGGATGATCTGCTGGTAGAGCTATATCAGCAAATCTTTTCTAGTGTAGACAAGGAATCATACAAATAAAGGCATATAAATATGCTTAGCTGAAAATAGGAGAAATGCTTGCTAGTACTGGTGTTTTGTTCATAATGTGTCAAATAGATGCCAACTCTTTAGCAGTGGCATGTTTTGTTTTTATTTTTAGCACAAATTACAATACTAATTCTGGACAGCTGAAAAATGCCTCGCTAGAAAGAATTAATATAGTGAGGCAGACAGGAGAGAGCCAACAGTTCCCAGGCAACCATTTTGGGAATCATGGACATTCTGTACTAGTTAGGTTTTGATTCTGTTTTAAGAGGAGCTTCCTTTGAAACTTTTATATCTGACAAGAAAGCACATTCTTTTACAGGTGTCCAGGCTGTAGGTGGCTTTGAAAGCTCTTTACAGCTATCCTCCTATGGGTGGAAACTACAAAAATATCTGGCTTAGAGACTCTTTGAGGAAGGAGGACATATATATTCCTACTGACATACCAGTGCTGGTTGCTCCATGCTGGCAGCTGATGGTAATGGGATCTCTCTTTTTGTGGACCTGATCTAATTTCTAATAAGGCATCTAAAATGACTCATGCAATTTAAGTGATACGTGCACGCAAACAGTAATCTGTTAAGTCTTCTTTCTCCTTCTCCCACTTTGCAATTTTTGCAGATACAGTAATAACACCCCTACGGACTCATGACAAGACAGTAACTGGGCAAATTGTAGGCAAGTACAGAAAACACTGTGCATCCAAATGCATTGCCTCTGGAATGGAAGCTATGAATCTACATGACAAAAAAGTCCCTCCCTGTCCTGTTTCCCTTGGGAGCACTTCATGGGAATTAGAGTGTTTCAGCAGGAACAATGGTGTAATGATGTTGCAGAGGAATTACAAAGGCAAATTAAAGTTCAAAACTACCTGATTCCATCCTTTTAATATGTTCAGGCATGTTTCTTGATTTGTGCTTACCTTCTGACTGTGCCTTTTCTAACTTACCATATTTGTTGGCTCAGTGATAAGCTTTATGATGCAATGCCTTTTTTACATCTCAGGAGATGATGAATTGCAGCAGATGGGCCAGATCGTCAACTGGTCTAAACCACAGCTCTGGTCCTCCATCTACCATTCACACCACCGCACTCACCACCAGACTACTTGCAACTGACCATTATAACAAGAAAAACTGAAAGAAAAAATCACTAGGAGAGAGAGAGAGAGAGAGAGAGAGAGACATTTAAGAACTAAATTTATGAGTTTAAAACAGGTATTGAAATGCTATTTTAATATAACCCCTGTAATGGGGTTTACTGGCCCTTTAAGATGGAAGAGAAAGAAAATGAAATCCTCCAAGAGAAGGCTATGGAGAGGACTCTGGCCAGCCGTGTGAATCTGCTGTGAATTCAGTGCCAGCTGGATCAACTCCTGGCGTTTGTTGTATTATAGAGATGGAAAGAAGAATAAAGGCGGGGGGGAGGGGGAGGGAGGAGTACCTCATTTATGAAACCTACTAACACATTCCCTTGGGATGACAAAACAACCCAGTGCCATCTCAACCGCCTCTCAACCTTTACAATAGAATTTGTGTTCAAAGAAAACCAAACCAGCTTACTGCACAGAAAGGGGTCGGAATAGCTGGCCATGAAGCAATAATAATAATTAATTAATAATAATTAATAAAGACTGCCGGCAAGTTAGCCATCTCCTCCCACCACTCCCCTGCACCTTTTTATAAAACCAGAATATAAGACGCAAGGAATTTGGAATTTACTACATAGATGCAGCTACAGTCATCGGAAGCAGATAAAGAGCAAGACAATATCTGTCATTCCCTTTCTTTCCATTTCAATCATGTGGCAATCTGGGTGGTGCACAGTGTCTGTGAGGGCTCAGCGATAGCTCTGAGGCTTCGCCATGTCGCATGGTCTCTATGATCTACAGTAATTAGGAATGGGCGATTACTTCAGCAAGAATCCTGGATGAATGCTAACAGTTCCAGCCAGCTATATAAAACAAGTCAATGTAAATACCAAAAAATTCAGAAGGGAATAATTATATTTAAAATAAGGAAAAAAGACTTTTCAAAATAAACCATCTAATAAAAATTGCATTAAGTACATACATATATATTCATTGTTCTTAAATAACAAGAACACAGAGACAAAATTAACCCAGCTCAGTGTGGTGAGAAATAAAAGGGTAAAATTCAGAAGCCATACATAAGGTGGTGTGTGGTAGACTCCTGTCACACTAACTTGGACTTCTTTTCCTGATGACTCAGACTTCCTTGTATCTGCCTCTCCAGCTTCTCTAACCCATTTTCCCATTGCTGACAATGGATGCCACTGAACCCAGATTAGCCGCAAATGGAACCAAAGAGAAACAATGGCCATTGACTTTTCAGAGACGACAGCTAACATGTGCCCAGAGCCGCAATTAGAGTATAGAGCAGGTTAGGGGGTTCCCAGAGATTTCTTTTGGCCAGGCCTGCCCGGCACTATGTCTCAGAATAGAGGTGACATATGAGCCAAAACATTGGCTCCGCCTCACTCATAGAGTCCTCTCTCCAGAGCAGAATTCTCCACTAGATTTGTTAAACAGCTTTAGGGCCTCTTTGCATCACTCAGGTCAGAAAATCTATTCCACTGTGTTTATCCTTTTGCCTCCTGGCCAACATCCCCAAAAAAAGAAAAAGAAAAAAAGAGACTATGATTTCCCCCTCTCCATGTCTCAGAAGCACAATGGACTTTGGCATACCCTGGCAGTCTCTGCTCAAAAGTGGCCTTGAGTGCCGGAACAGGGTTGTTTCAGTTTGGGGCTGAAGGTGACTTGACAGAACCTTGTTGAGCAAGCATGCGGAGTGGCTGCCTGCATTCTGATGTGCTTGGCTCGCATCTTGCTGTAAGCCCTCATTATCATGTCTATTGACCTTCACACATATACAGGAGCAGCAGATGCACTGCACTGTTCACATACAGAGCACAGTTCACCAGCTCTTGCTGCAGCCTTGACATAAAGAGTAGGCATCAGGCTGCGGGAGGCCTATTGGCAGCGAAAGTCACATAGCACCCAACTCCCTTGGGCCCTCTTTTCAGATGCATAGTTTAGAGCACTCTCCAGGCTGCTCTAACCTATTCCAGAGCTTAGGGCTGGGTAAAAAATGAGATATCTGTGGTAGCTCCTTGCTGCCCTCCCAACTCCAGTCTTCCCCATTTGCACCACATGCCCTTGTTGCACTGGGTGAATCCTGGCTGCAGTAGACAATCTGTCCCATTTTTTTAAAAAAATATGAGAGTAAAAAAGAATATTTCAGCGGTAAACCTGGGGCAGAGCCTGGGCTGGTATAAATTGTGATCGCTTCACTGAAGTCGGCAGGACTATGTCAATTTGCACCAGCTGCCCCACCAAGTTAAGGTAAATGTCAGTTTTCTCTCCTTCATACTACATTTGGTTTGGTAGAGCCAGTGTGTTTTAATGAGGCACATTTAATGGGAACCTTACCACTTGCAGGGAAGTTTCCCAGGCAGACATCAAACCTCTTTGGCCATCTTTCCTTGAAGATGGGAGAGGAGGTTTTGCGGGCATTGGCTATGTACACATTGTTGTATAAATATTTGCAGTGTGCTCCTTAGCAGCAAAGGGATGAGGCTAATCGAGATTACCATTTAAGGTTCTGTTCACTTATTGCAAAACCTTTCCAGTTCAAGCCAATTTTGC
Organism: Pelusios castaneus; assembly: GCA_007922175.1. Lineage (NCBI taxonomy): Eukaryota > Metazoa > Chordata > Testudines > Pelomedusidae > Pelusios > Pelusios castaneus. The sequence goes on along the minus strand of ML685805.1, from coordinate 2,953,822 downwards.
TTTCATTACAAACCTGCTGTTTCACTTTCTGCAGGAACGACGGCGATGTGTAATACGTTAAAAGCTGTAGCTCAGAAACCGATGCCTACTGAAGCCCTTTTGCCATAGTGACATCTGAACAATGAAAACAATGCCTCCAGCTGTGCAAAGCGCAGCAAACTCCTTCCCGTAACAATCCGCCAGTGCAGATGGGAGAAAGGGCTGTGACTTGATTAAGTTTTTGTGAATAAGCACTAACAGATTTGGAATGGAAACTTTTAAGACCTTCAACGTGGTCATTTCAAAATGGCCATAATACCATAGGAGAGAGAGTGTAGTCCAGTGCATCAGCTGCTGGACTGTTGTGAGACCCAACTCCTGTTTCCAGTCTATTACTGACCCTTGACCCTCTCTCATTGTTTGTCCGGCTTGTCTGTTTAGGTCAGGGGTCTGCAACCGGCGGCTTTGGAGACCCTTTGCAGCTCTGGGATCCGGGCCTTCTCCTGCCACTATGGGACCCTGCAGGCGGCCCATGCCAGGCTTCAGGATCCCCCTGCCACTAAGAGACTCTGAGGGGGGCTGTTCCTGGTTCCAGGCTCCCACCCCCCCCCCCCGCGCCAGGGGATCCTGCTACATGTGCCCTGGGCCAGCTCCCAGCTCCCCCCAAGAGGAGGCTACATCCATTGCAGCTCTCAAAACACTTGGTTATTGAAGGAAATTTTTTAAATGGCTCTTCTTATCTTTCGGGTTACCAACTCCTGGTTTAGGTGGTAATGTCTTTGGAGTAGGGACTGTCCTTTCACCTTGGAAGGTGTGTAGTGAATGAGGAGGGGACTGCAGGAAGAGAAAACTTGGTCTCATGATTAAGGTAGTTGAACATCACCTTGGAAGCTGAGATTCTCTCTCCGCCATGCAGCTGCTGTGTGATGCTGAGCAAAGCACTTAGATCAAACTTTTCACAGGTGGTCCCTAGTTGTGTTCCTCATTTTTTTGATGCCCAACTTGACGGGCTGAGGTCTCCAGAACTGCTGAGCATGCTCACTTGAAATTGAGGCCAATGGGAGCTGTGCTTTGAACATATAAAATGCTACAAACTCTGAAAAATCAGATCTGAGTTGTCTCAGGTCAGGCATCCAAAATTAGTGGAAACTTTTCACTTTGATCTCTGTGCCTCAGTTCCCCATCTGTAAAATGCAAACAATTCTGCCTCCTCACCTCATGTTTGCAAAGCACTCAGATGCTGTAGCAAACAATACCATAGAAAAGTGCAGGATGACATGAATAATTTTGTCTTTAGAGCTGAGTTTCAATAATGTGTGGTAAAAAAAAGTCCTAGGGCCACACATTGAACAATGATGGGAAAACAAAGTATTAAGTAGCTGTTCATTAAATTAGCACCATCCATCCTGTGCACTGAATGAGGAAGGGGTTCTGCAGAAAAAATGGTATGTGGTTATATGTTAAAGATTATCTTAATGCATGTTCACAAGAAGGCTGGTTTAAGGAAGCACGAACATTCCCCATCTTCAAAGCGCCTGACAAAATAGGATTTTCTCCCATGAAAGCTCATGCGATAAATACATTTGTTAGTCTTTAAAAGTGCCACAGGACTCCTTGTTTGTTATTAATCCTGGCATTTCCTAACTTTTGAGTGCTGGACTTCTTGCAATGCAGTTTTGTGTGATTATATCTATGTAGGGCCTAGCACAGGGGTTCTCAGACCAGGGCTCATGACCTCCTGAGGGAGGTTATTGTAGGGGCATTGTGAACTGTCAGTTCCCATGCCTGCTGGTAAAGGTGGTACAGAATGGGGGCAGTCATCACTTTGGTGTGTGGGGGAGGAGGGGTGGTCATCACTGCCTGAAATATTTTCAAAGGGGGTTCCAGCAAAAAAAGTTTAAACCCTGTTAACAACATTTTCAAAGGGTGGGCTGGGCTCTGCTGTGAGGTTGCAAGTTGCACCCCCGCAAAAAAATATAGCTGCGTCTTTTGCATACATGGAGTGTGTAGCAGTGCGGTTGCCTGCTATGGCACCCAGAGGGTTAACTGGGCCTGGGAGCAGCAACCAATCAGGTGGGAGGGCTCCAGAGCCAATGAGGGGGCAGGCAGCCCAGTATAAAAGGGAGCAGCACTGCCTTACTAGCTACTCAGTGGGGCAAGGGCAGCCCATAGAGAAGGTTCTTGGGTGGAGCCAGCACCCTGGGATCTCACATTGTGGCCTCTGTGAGACCTGTGCCAGGGAAACTGCAAGCAGTCAGAAGGGCAGAGGCCCAAAGCAGCAGTGGCTGGGACTATGGGATGACAGGCCAGAGCAGACTGCGTCAGAGGCTGGAGCAGCGGTCTGGGGACAAGGAGCCAAGGATGGATGGTGGCTGGACTCCAGACCAGTGAGTGTCTGTGTGTGACTGTGGGGAAAGTGGCCCAGGGAGTCAAGGTGGATGTGAGATGTGACTAGACAGAGGCTGAGCCTCAGTGGAGGTGTCTAGGGTCCCTGGGCTGGAGAAGAGGGTGGCTGCAGGTCCATCCCTGCTCCCCCAGTGTGCCAGGAGTGGCACAAGCTTGCTGGCCAGTGACTATTTTAACCTAGTGGCCAGCAGGGCTCCCCAGCCATTGCAGGTAGTGGCCATGATGAGGGGAGGAGAGCTGTACCCCCATAAGGGATTTGGCCAGAGGGCTGAGGTCCCAGAAGAGGACTTGGGGCTGAGTCTGGCATGTGGAGAGGCTGAGCGCAAACCACCTGACAGGGACAATTTGAGCATTCCCCAATAATACCAGCAGGAGGTGTTTGTCAGGTGGGTCCTGTGCTAGGAGATGCCTATAGTGTATAAAGACTCTAATTTCCAATTCTCTGGGGAGCAGGTAACTTCTGATCAGCTTTCCTACACTCTTCCTCAGGTGAGCAGTGGAAAATATGGTAGGAGTGAGAGAGAAGCAATGAATGGCTTTGCTGTATTCAGAACTGGCCTGAACCCCTACTCTAGGAAAATTGTTTATTTTCTGGCTATGTAGAACAATTTTACCTTCTCGTAAGCCCTGCTCAGACTCTGTCCTGTGGAAGAGACTCCAGTCTGAAGCCCTAACCCTCTAAATAAGAACCATGTGGGTGACAATTTCCAGAGGGGTAACCATGTTAGTTTGTGTGCAGAAACAAGAGTCCTGTGGCACCTTAAAGATCAACAAATTTCTTCAGGCATAAGTCTTCATGGGTTCCAACCCACTTCATCAGATGCATGAAGTGGAAACTACAGTTGAGAGGTGTGTGGTGTGGAAGAGCAAGTGCTGGCAACCATGTGGGTGGATCCTTCACCCACACAGAGACCCACTAACCTTACTGGGATGACCATGTGCAGCTTATTACAGGATTTGGGCCTAGAATTGCTCTTCCTCATTATTTTGGGGGAGGTAGGATAGGAGGAACTTTCTTCCTACTGAACCATTATTCCAGGAATTTACACCATGAGTCAGGGCCTCGGATGGTGCAAATTAATCCAGTTCAGCTGAAGTCAACAGAAATACATCAATTTAAAATAGCTGGAGATCTGATCCCTGGATCCAGTGGTGGGTACAAAATCAGCCTGTCAGAGTATTCAGATTTCTGCAGTGGTTTATTCCCCAGGTATGAGTTACACCCACAAAAAGCCAGGCCTCAGCTCATCTGAAAACTTACCCCTTATCTCTCTTCTCTTCTCCCGCCCCCCCCCCCCCATTTCTTCATCTGTAAAAGACAACAGTTAATGTGTCCCTCACAAGGTGGTTAACTAAGTGGCAAAGATAGAAAGTGTTGGTAAGTACCCTTAGTTACAGTAGTAACATCAGTTTGGGGGTCACTCACTTTGTCTACTAACAATGAGACAGGGAACTGGTCTTTTGATAACTTTCACAATTACTGTCGGACCTTTGGCAAGTAACACAACCTCTCCATGATTCGTTTGGCTCATCAGTAAATTGCATGTAACAATGGTTAGCTACCTTGCTGAAGGGGTGTAGTTGTGAGGATCAATTAATTCAGATGACAAGCGCGCTATAAAAGCATAAAGTATGATTATTGCTCTGTCCCAGTGCCCAGGTCCTCCTGGAGTGCTACAAATTCTTCCTGTAGAGTGGAGAGAATTACATCATCAATAATGACAGATTATTGCATGACTGTTCTGTAGCCTGCCCATCACCTTCCTCCCCACTTCCAGTGTTAGTCATGTTTTTATTTTAAAATTAAATAATACTTGGATTGTAAGCCCCATAGGGCAGCAACTTCCTATTTGTACAGCACTCTATAGTTGGATCCTGGTCCATGAGTGGGGCTCCTAGATGCTATCACAGTCCAGGTAATTAATACAAACACAATCAAAATACTTGAGAGGGACCAATTAGAAAAAGAAATGCCAGATTCCCTGAGCTCTGAAGCAGCCTTTTCCACAGTGAAACATATTTAAGGAGCCAATCCTGTAAGGTGATGTGCACCTTTGAATCTCCTTGACTTAGTTCTCTCTCTCTCTCAATAAGCAATTTGGAGTTGGGACTGTTCTTTTATTATGTGTTTTTTACAGTGCCTAGCACAGTGGGGCCCTGATCTCATTATTATACAAATAAGATGGCTCATTCATAGATTGACTTATTCTGCAGTATTTCCTAATCAGGTTTTGAGCCTAAACATTAATGAAAGAAACCCAACATGTTGGAAGGATTTGTAGTTTCCATAACGGACTATAAACAGTAACTTGAGATGTTTATTTCAAGTTTGAAAACATGCATCTCAGTCTATATTTGGGTTCTCCAATTCCAAATTTACTATTTAAACAATCTCATGAAAACCATTTTTAACGGATATCTGCCATAAATGGGTCAGAGTTGTCTGTGATTTTTAAATGAAAGACTCATCAGCATTAAACCAATCTTTCAGGATCTGGTCCCAGTACGAAACAAGAAATAGCTTGTCATGTAAACACAACAGAGCTGCTTCTTGTCCCACTTACACCATTGTGGTTCCATAACCTTCAGTGGCATTCCTCTTGATTTACATCATTAGAAGTGAGAGAAGAATTTGGCCTGACATTTTTATTTATTTTCTGTTTCTCTTCCTTCCCCCCC
>ML685805.1:2766858-2948748 GCA_007922175.1 Pelusios castaneus | reverse complement strand
CCCCCCAGCTGGCCTTTGTCGGGCCCGCCCCCCGTTCTCCCAGGCGGGCGGGACTGGCGCTGTGGGCGGGGATGGATGGGGCGGAGGCAAGCCGGGCCCGTGGGGCTCCAGCGGCCGCATAAAGCGCCGAGCAGCCCGTGCTGGCCCCAGCGCTCCGGGCTGCGGGGCTCCCACACCAATGAGGGCCCGGACCCCGGCCCTCGCCGCCCGCAGCCCCCCGGCCCGATCCCCCCGCCCGCTCGGCGACCAGGACCCATGCGGCTGCTCCAGGAGCGACTGGGGAGGTGAGCCGGGGGCCGAGCGCCCATCCCCGCCGCCTCGGGCCTGACACTCGCCTCTCCCCCCAATACAGGGGGCAGCTTGGGTTTGGGGCGGCCATCGCTGGGGGGCAGGGGCTGGTGGGGGGCGAGATCCCCTTCCTGGCTGTATGTAAAGCCCCGCCGTCCTCCCCCAGCCCTAAGGGATCGGTTCCCAGGCCCCGGGCCGGCAGTGGGCGGAGAGTTTCCCAAAAGGCAGCCCCCGATGGCGGGGAGGAGGGATGAGATTCCTCCCCCTTGGAAGTGGGTGAAGGTTCGCGCATGTGTTTGTCATCTTGGCTTGGCTCTGTCCCTCCTGGGGGTGCAGGGGAGTTCCCACGGTCTGCCCGCCCCGGGGACTGGGGAGGGCAGGGTGCCAGCCAGCCTGCCTGCGCGATTCATTTCTTACCTTTGGGCTGCTGTATCCTACAGACGGGCTGGTAGGAGGGGAAGGGTTGGGGAGGTGGAGAGGGGGGGCGTTTGTATTGTGGTCTGATTGTTAGGGGATCTTTTCACTGCCTGCGGGTTGCTTTAGATGTGTATGAAAGCGACCAGAGGGTCATTTTTTTTATTGGACCAAATTCTGTTGGTGAGAGACACAAGCTTTCCATCTAGCTCCCCATCATTGAGCATCTGACAAAGTGAGATTTCCTCCCGCTGAAGCTCCTGCGATAAATACATTTGTTAGTCTTTAAAAGGGCCACCGGATTCCTTGTTTGTTTTGCTGAAATACACTCACACGCTACCCCTTTGGAACAAGCTTTCCAGCCATATAAAGCTTCCTTAGGACCCTCCAACCAGAAGAAGACCTCCGCCTGGCTCCAAAACTTGTTCTGTCTCACCAGTAGAAGTTGGTCCCCTAATAGATAGATCATCACCCTTCTTACGTCTCCGAGCAGCAGGGCTACAACTACACTGAATGTAACAATGAAATGCCCACTAGCGGATACAACTCAAAGGCTGGCCTCATTCCTTGTTCTGGTCTCCTCCCTTCCAGAAATGGGTCAGTTCGAATAACAGTAGGACCTAGGTACTTACATAAAAGCATTAGAGTTTTCAGGTGCTTTGTTATTCTAACATCAGGAAAGATTAAGTTTTGAATGATAAAGAGCCTCCCAAGTGAGTAAGAGTTTGTTTCCCCCCCCCCCCCCCAGTAGATTCCTTGGGTCTTTGTCTGGCAAATTTAAATACAATGAAATAATACAATGAAATATTTTATTACTGACTTTTGAGCAAGAATATCAAAAGGCAAGATTGAAAGATCGAAGAAATAAAACCTGAAATAGACAAGAGGCAAGAATTTAATTTGAGCTTGATTAGACCCACTGCCTATATTGCCCATACCAGCTTTGATATAGTTTTGTGCTGTTCCCCAGCTCAGACATGCTGCAGTATTACATGAGTTTCTTCTCATCTTCCCCAGGCCCTCCTCATTATTTTCCTCTCATTCTGATCTCTGCCACTTTAATGCTCCTTTACTTCACAGTTTCCAGAAATCTGGGGATATTAACTGGCATGTAATATGACCTGTAGATGAGGCCATGGGAAAATATTAAATAGCAGGCCTCTATTTTTGAAATGTGTGATTGATAGGATATGGTGGTCTTAGATTAACTTCCAGCATCCGCTTATTTCAAGAAGACTTTACAGACATATTATGTTGGCTTCAGAGTTCATATTACTTGTGAACTGAGTGTTACCTATTTAATTTAGTATTTAATGTGACAAATGGAAACAATCTAATTCTGTACTAATAGATGTTTTGAAGAATTCTGAATTCTGTTGTCTCAAATAATTCTGTATAAGATTCAATAACATCTCTATGAACTGTTATAAACAGTGATTAATTATCCTTTAAAACAGGATGGTAGTTTTATTTTGTGAAGGAATTGCATTTATTCTCTTTATTCTGGGAAAGGATGGAAGGAAACAGAAATAAGAGCCTGGTAGATTATGCTCCAAAGGGGTAGCGGTGTTAGTCTAGTTCAGCAAAACAAACAAGAGTCCTGTGGCACTTCTAAAGAGTAACAAATTTATTTATCACATGAGTTTTCATGGGAGAAAATCCCACTTTGTCAGATACTTGAAGATGTAGAAGGATTAATACATTTGTTAGTCTTTAAAAGTGCCACTAGACTATGGACATCAAACTTAATGCAGACTAATTTTCTTTTTAAATTTCTAAATTTTAATTAATCTTCAATTAGAGAATAATAAAACAATGAGTGGAACACTGCAAGTCAGTTCCCTCCCTGCCTTGGGTTATCTGGTGTCTCTTTGGTTTCTTATACATATTACCTTGGTATCTAAATGTGGAATTCCATTTAATCCATTCCTCTGCAATTAAGGATTTGCTCCTGCCAGTGAACTTTCTCATATTCCATCAGCCATGGACAAGGAGTCTTGAGCCACAAGACTCCTTGTTTGTTTTTGCTGAACTAGACTAACAGGGCTACCCCTTTGAATCCATCAATCATAATTGTTTTTGTTCCCCCCGCCCTTTTTTTTTTAAAGGCCATTCAGATCTCCTACATGGCTTTTCAAATTACACAGGAACAGAAGGATACAAAGTGAAACAAAAAGACAACACATTAAAATGAGTGAAAGGAAAAACATGAAAGATTAAAAACTGGGGCATTGTGTGAATAACAGCATACAAGTTAATTAGTAAGGTGAAAAACTACAAAGTCTGTCATTTCAGGTTTCGAAGCCCAAATTGATAAAGTCAAGGACACGTTGCAAAATTGGCAGGTTTCTTATGGATGTTTTTCTTACTATAACTTCAGATAAAGCTCATGGTTCAACAGGATATTGAGTGAACAGATGGACCATTGGTCTAATCACAGAAAAAACCAAACATGGTTAAAAAAAACTTTCCCTTAATATAGGGCTATTTAATTCTAAATAATACACCTTTGAAATACAGAACACAAGATAGAGAGCAGACTCATGGGCAATGAACAAGAATTTATGTTAATAACTTTACATAGATTCTGTCCTTTTGCTAATCCAATAGGTTACTCTGCTTTTCTTTAAAGGACCGTTAAATAGTTTAGGCCAGGGCTTGATAAAACCCAGATGCCAGGTTGCCATAGTGACCAGGATTTGTAGCCTGGCTCCTAGCTCCACTGCAGAAATGCTGCAGATGAGCACCCTCTGGCAACCAAAACCAAAACTGCTGGTGCCTAGATGGGAGCCAATTTTGTCAAGCCCTGGTTTAGGCCCAAAATTCAAGTGATTTTAACACGCAATCATGCATGCGTGTGTATGAAAACCTTAAGATGAAGATATTTGTATAAATTACACAAGCCGCTTGCCCCCCTCTTTGTTACTTTCTTTCCCTATCTGTAAAATGAAGATCCTTGTCCTCCTGTGGGATTCTGCGGAGAAAATGTAAAGGACTTGGTTTGCTTTTGGTTTATTTTAGTTTGATGAATACTTTATTTTAAAGCTTAGTTGCTGTTGCCTTCAAACATATTTTATGCGTGCTGTAAATCTTTCATGTTTCCTTGATTGACATAATTGACTGGTAACAGATCTAAGAGAGTCTTGTGTCAAAATTGATTTCCTTCAGCAGCGCTAACTAGAGGAAGCTTCCCTAGCCCAATCTGCAGTGTTTGTCTTTAATTAGAATTTAGTCCATTACTTCCATTAACATTAAGGTCTAATATACAAAGAAAACCAGGAACCCTATACATCTCTTTCGCAATGGGCTGTAAAGTACCTAAAAATACCAGTTGGAGCTGATTGTATATACATGGTGCAAGTTCTCCCCTGCAACTCCTTTTCAAATCAGTGTGTTTACCTGATAGGCAAGAATGACTTTGGCTTAGTTACGCTACAAAGTTAGGTCAATGTAAGCTGCGTATTTGTGCATGTGTCTACATTTAAATTTGTTTCCTGCCGATTGTAAGCACCCTATTTACCCTGTCTTCCTGAACAGCATCAGGTTCTGGTCTTTGTGCTGAGATCTGGGCAATCTGAGTGTAGACCCTGTGCAACCTACGTCAGCCTTAAAGTTCACCAGCAGCTGTCCTGCAATGCCTGACACCACTGTGGTCACTGTTATGAATTCACAGCAGAGACTGAAAGCATCACCCCCTTTCAAAAAGACCCTTCAGTGTTTTGAAATGCCATTTCCGCATTGCCTGAGCACACTTGGCAGCTCTCCTGTGTTTGGTGCAACTGATGTTGCTGGCTACACAATCCAGACATCCTGCTGCTTGTAGAGGACAGGAGACATTGAATTTCCTTTTCTCTCTTTAGCTCCTGTTTCTTCCTACACCAAACTAAATAGCAGAATTTTCTCAACACATAGTGAAAGTTGCAACAAGGCAAAAACTCATAGTTCAAGATTAGATAATTCTGAGAACTTCCCAGTGGGGAAGCTACATGTGCCACAATAAAATTGCTGTAGTGTAGAGTATGGCCTGTCTTGTGTAACCCCATGAAGAGACCAACAAACAAAAGAAATGCAGTTGATCAATGTGGTGCATACCTGTACTGTTATATGTGTTTATAGTTATATATGCTATGTTATATAGTTATATATGTTTATAGATACAAGACAGAAGTTTTCCTAATAAGTAAGTATCAACACTTTATTCCACTTTGATGTTAAACAGGGGAGATTCTTGTCATGGAGGGACCATTAAATCTAGAAACCATTAAATCTAGATCCTAGATTTAAAAAAAAACCAAAAGCAGACAAACTCTAGATTCTCCTTTCCAGTCCATTCCTCTTTATAATCAAAATTACGCAAGCTGCTGTACCTTGCTTAGCACTCCTAAGGAGTTAGTCTTATATTGTAGTAAAATTATTTCACTGTTTTCTTCAATCCGACTTCACACTAATATTTGGTTTGTGTGTTTCTTGGCATGTTTTTATTAGGTTTGATAGGTCTAAAGAAACCTTTGTGAATGTTGGTCTTTTTGGAAACCTAGAAGGGGAGTCAGTGTAACCTCGTAATTATTGCTGTGCACTGATGCATTGTACAACCTTTTTTTCCCACAAAGGAGGCATGAGGGTATGTAAAATAAACCCAATGGTGATCCATGCTTTGAAATATTCCTATTGCAGGCATAATAGAAGGCAATTTTTAAAAAAACAAAAAACTAGGATCTTTGTCATTATATGGATGGACCCCACCCTATAAACATAGTCCTATAAGACAATCATCTCTGATAGAAAAAGGGCAGGGCCCAGCTCACATTGTAGCTCCATAATGCTACTCTTCAATGAGAGTAGAGTTACTAAAGAACACTGAAATTCTCCCATCTGGCTACACTGTGTTGTCAATTTGTTACGCAAGTGGAAACCTTCAATCAAGCTTACGGAGTCTTGTGTAAAGAAACAGATTTAATGTTTGTGAAGATCTCCACATGTGGAGGCCGGGTCTGCAATAGATCTTTTAGCTGGTAAGATAATGTTGGGTTGGGGGCTGATTCTTCACAAACATTTATACCAGCAGAAAGCATTAGTATATAGGTGCAGTTTATACTAGCAAAAAAGTTTTTTGCTGGTACAGTTGATTTCATTTGGGAAGCTAGCATAAGCTATGCTGCCTAAACGCTAAGAACTGTCTCCCCGTAACTGTCTCCCCAGTGGTATTGGTATATATTGTATACTGGTGTGCTATTGCACAACAAACAAGGGGTCCTGTGGCATTTATGAAGACTAACAAATTTGTTTATCACATGTGCTTTCGTGGGAGAAAATCCCACTTCATCAGATGCTTTGAAGATGGTATATGCTCTACAGCAAACTCTCATGGAGATGAGACTCTAATGAAAATCCCAGTCCCATTTACAAATCATTTAAATTCATCCATCTACTGTGCAGATGCTGATCTTTCATTTCATCAGATATAAACTTGTACTGGAATGGGGCATTGCGTTAACCATCTTAAATTTTCTCTTGCAAATCATTAAGACTTTGGTTGTTTTTAAGATTGCAGATCCTCAAATACACAAAGCTTTCAAGTTTACTCTCAAGGTATAATTACCCCTTTTGTTTCTACATATAATAAGGCCTCAAAGGTATCACTGTGGTCTGGAGAAATATAGTAAAATCATCCCAGATGTAATCAGTGGAAAGAGTCTCCTGTGGTTTTGAATCCACTTATCTCATACTAGCATCTAGGATTAGACACGGTTAACATGCTTTATTTTTAAATATTTTCCCTACTTGGAAACAAAACCAAGTGAACTATTGTGCTTCCCTTACACCACTGACTCTCAACCTTTCCACATAACTGTACACCTTTGAGGTGTATGCTTTGTGCTGTGTACCGCAAGTTTCACCTCATTTTAAAACCACTTGCTTACAAAATTAGCCATAAAAATACAAAAATGCCAAGGCACCCTATTACTGAAAAATTGCTGTGTCACTTTTAAAGACTAACAGATTTATTTATCGCATGAGCTTTCATGGGAGAAAATCCCACTTTGTCAGACACTTTGAAGAAAGTTCATGCGATAAATAAATCTGTTAGTCTTTAAAAGTGCCACAGGACTCTGTTTGTATTTCTGCAATAGACTAACACGGCTACCCTTCTGGAACTTGAAAAATTGCTGATGTTCTCATTTTTACCATATCATTGTAAAAGAAATCAATTGAAATAACAATTGTGTACTTATAGTTCAGTGTCTAGTATAGAGAGTGGTGTAACCAAGTCAATGCCTTTATGAAATTTTAGTTTGTACTGTCTTCATTGGTGCTCTTTAGGTAGTCTGTAGAAAAATGAGGCAAATATCTAGATTAGTTGATGTCTTCCCTGGATGACTTCTGTGTTCTCCCAAGGGTATACATACTCCTGGATGAGAATCGCTGCTCTAGTCTAGATGACTTTCAGATAATCTTTAACTCCCACTGCATAAATAAAGAGAGACAACCAGGCATTAATTCCATTTTCCAAATGTCCTGGAACTCTGTTTTGATGACAATCCTACTATTGTCTTGGAGACTAAGGCCCGGTCTAAACCAGCACTTAAGCCGCAAAACTTTTTGTTGCTCAGGTGTTTGGAAAAAAAACATTTCCCCGAGCAACATAAATTTTGCTAGCATCCGTACTTGTGTGTACAGCGCTATGTCGGCAGGAGACACTCAGTTAGGTGGGTTTATTATGTCAGCATGTGACTTTCTCCCATTGACAGAAGGGCTACCTAAGCACTTTTGTAGCACAAGATTTGTTGCTCAGGGGGATGTTTCTTCCCCATCTCTGAGTGACTGAAGCTTTGCTGGCATAAATACTAATGTAGATGAAGCCTAAGAACAAGTGTAAGGCTATGTACACACTACCATTTTTAACGCGCAATAATCCTCTTCCGCATTAATTCTCCCGTGGCTGTTGTTGCGCGAGATCGCGTACACACTATGCTTGCTCTAACGGAACAAAGCCCCCCCCCTTCTGAGCGCAGTCCTCCAGGAAAGCGAAGGGGATTGTGGGTACGTATCCCAGAGTCCCCAGTATCATCTCCCGTGGTGCATTCCGCTACTGACGCTACCCAGCGGTTGCCAATAGCAACGAGCGCGAATTTCAAATTGAAGCAACCTTCTTCTCGGCACTGCCTTTTCAGAATCGACATGGATTCAGCTGTGATCTTGAATGCTGCCTTCAGCATTGTGAACACAGCCCAGATTCTGTTGCGGTTTGCCTTTGGCTATGATTCGGAGCATGACACGGATGACTCGGTCTCGGATGATGACAGCATTGAAAACCAAACGGACATTCTGATCAGTTTCGCGGACCAGCAACACAGCCTGAACCGCCGTGTTTGGTCCCGGCAGACGAGCACAGACTGGTGGGAACGAATCGTCCTTCAGCTGTGGGATGATGATCAGTGGCAACAGAACTTTAGAATGCGGAAAGCCACATTTATGGAGCTATGCCAGGAGCTTGCCCCTGCCCTTCGATGCAAGGACACGAGGATGAGACCCGCCATGACCGTGGAGAAGCGTGTGGCTATCGCACTTTGGAAACTGGCGACTCCAGACTGCTACCGCTCGGTCGCAAACCAGTTTGGGGTTGGACGCTCGACCGTTGGAGTGGCACTGTCACAAGTATGCAGAGCCATCAACCGTATTCTGCTCAGGAGGATGGTGACCCCGGGAAACGTGAGGGAGATCATCGCAGGATTTAATGAGTTGGGCTTCCCGAACTGTGGGGGTGCAATAGATGGGACTCACATCCCTATTCTCGCTCCCGACCACCTTGCCTCTGAATACATCAACAGGAAAGGATACTTTTCGATGGTTCTACAGGCACTGGTGGACCACCGTGGTCGCTTTATGGACATTAATGCTGGCTGGTCTGGAAAGGTGCACGATGCACGCATCTTTAGAAACTCTGGACTATTCAGAAGGCTACATGCTGGCACATTTTTTCCAGACGAGAAAATAATTGTGGGCGGTGTAGAGATGCCAGTGGTGATACTTGGGGACCCCGCCTACCCACTGATGCCATGGCTCATGAAGCCGTACACCGGGAAGTTGGATCCTGACAAGGAGCGTTTCAATTACCGGTTAAGTAGATGCAGAATGGTTGTGGAGTGTGCCTTTGGCCGTTTAAAAGCGCGCTGGAGAGCGCTGTATGGCAGGCTAGATCTCCACGAGGACAGGATCCCATTAGTTATTTCGGCTTGCTGTGTTCTTCACAATATATGTGAAAGCCGGGGGGAGAGATTCAGGAACTCTTGGACCACTGAGGCACAACGTCTGGAAAATGCCTACCAGCAACCAGACACGAGGGGTATCCGGGGGGCGCAGCTAAGGGCAGTTCGCATAAGGGATGCGTTAAAAACACATTTTAGTACTGTTGGTTAAAATTGTACCTTTGAATATAGTTACTAACCATTTCCTATATGTTTCAACTGTTAAAAATTAAGCTTTAGAAATTTTGTGTTTTTCCCCTGTAAACATTCATTGAATCAAAAACCGTTAATGTTAAATTAATGAAACAAATAAAGAACGTCTGATTAAGTTTAACAAGGATTCAACTTTATTTAATTAACATTGATCAAAACTCGGGTTTGAGGGGAGTAGGGACTAAAGGTGGGTGTAGGTGCGGGACTCAACTACATATGTTGGGGGAGGGGTTCTGTTAGGGTTACACCATGGATGTCCATGGTGGTCTAAAAACTGTCTGGGGGGGGAATGTGGCGTGGATGCACTGAAAGGCATATGAGGCTGATGATGGGGGGTGCGAGCCTGTAGCAGACCGACCATGGTCTTGAGGAGGTTGGTCTGCTCCTGCATGATGCCTATCAGGGCATCCTTCTGCTGCTCTCTCCTCGCACTGCTCTGTCTCCTGTCCTGCCTGCACTGCCTCCTCCATTGCCTTGTCTCCCTCGCAGAAGCCTCATGGAACTGCATGAGCTCCTGGAAGACGTCTTCCTTGCTCCTGCGAGGCCTCCGCCTTATCCTCCTCAGACGCTCAGCTGCAGCTGTAGACTGTCCACCGAAGGTCATTCCTGTTCAGATATGAAAAATGTAGAATGCCGCTATTGTTCTCGCCACGGTCAGGAGCAAATGATGTTGTTCTCCCCACACATTCCTTCAATACACAAGAGGGGACCTATGGGGGGGCGGTAACAGATTTCCCAAAGCTTGGTACGGGTTGCAGAGCTAGTACAACGGAGAGTTGACTATTGCCACACCAAGTTCTGATCCCGTGCCCGAGATGGCTGAAATAGAGGCAGATCTCACACTGCTTAGAGTGCCTCTGCAAGCGAGAATGCATCTCCTTCATGTTGCCGACTTCAAGCCGGGACCTTACGCTGCAGGACTGTGCGCAGCAATGTTGCCCGCAGGAGTGCTTGCGAGTCTGAAAGGAAGAGTGTCCCTGAATGGTGGAGTGCAAAGGAATGCTCTACCATGTAATTTGAAGAGAAGACTCTGGAAATATTTGGATGACGCGTTCAGTGAGTTGAAAGGGAACGACTACTTGGAAATCGAGGCATACATCGATGACGTTTTTAAGTAATGCTAGTAACACCTTTACAGTTCTGTAAGGAACAGAACTGAGGACACCGAAAACAAAAACCCCTTGCAAAAAAACCATGTCTACGCTGAGCTGTAGCACCTAGAATAGAGGACATTGCGAACGGGACTTACCAGAGCTGCCTTCTGATGATTCCTGGGTAGGCGTGGAGAAGGAATCAGTGGAGCTTGTTTCTGGCTGGGTGGAAAATAACTCCTGGCTCCCCGGGTCAGTGGCTCCGTTCTCTCCGTCCTCGTAGTCTTCTTCTTCTGATTCCTCGTCCACAATTGCCTCGTCGCCTTCTGCTTCCTTCTCTGTTTGGGGTGCAGTCTCCGAGGTGTCTACCGTGCAGTTCGGGGTGGTTGTGGGATCGCCGCCCAGGATCGCCTCCAGCTCCTTATAGTACTTGCACGTTGCTGGCGCGGAGCCAGAGCGCCGGTTAGCCTCTCTGGCTCTGTGAAATGTTATCCGCAGCTCCTTCACCTTTGCCCGGCACTGCAGGGTGTCTCGCTCGTACCCCTTTTCGGTCATGGCTTTGGATATTTGACCGAAAATGTCAAAATTCCTCCGGCTGCCACGTAACTGTGACTGCACGGCGGACTCTCCCCAGATGCCGATCAAGTCCATCACCTCTGCTGCTGTCCAGGCTGGAGCTCGTTTGCTGCGGCGCGACGACATTGCGAGCGAAGCACACAGAGGCAGCAGCACCGAACAGCGAGGCAGAAGGGAGAGTGTTGAATTCAAAAATTCGCGGGACAGAAGAGGAGGTCGGGAAAAATGACGTCACGACGATAGAGTACAGGCGGAAGTGCAGAAGGGATGGAATTTGAATTGTGGGCCATTTCCGTTATATTCACATTGCGCGATAAGCGTACACACACTGGCCATCGCGCAACAACTATTCCGCGTTAGCAGCAACCACGCTCGTTTAGGTGGTTTACATTTTGCGCAAAAAGAAGGGACTTAACGCGGAATAACTGTAAGTTGTGTGTGTACGCTCTGTTTGTTATTGCGCATTAAAGGGCTTTATCGCGCAATAACTTTGTAGTGTGTACAAGGCCTAAGTCTGCTAAATTCCTCCGTGGTTTAGGATTTAGTGCGCTTGTGGAACTGTTAAATGTTCGCTGCTGTTGCACATGAATGTTCAGTATTCACTGGTGCCTGAATAATTATGACATTTTCTAATCCTTCTATAGGGAACTCAGAAAATGCAATTTTATGTACAGATTGTATTTGTTAATGGACCCGATTAGAGGGAGAGTTTTATTTTGACATCCTGCCCAATTTATCAATGTTTTGCAGGATTCCTTATCAGTCTAGTTTCCATGAATAAAAAACTAATTAGCACCCTGAGTAGCAATGATAACTTGTTCTGATTATTGGTTATGAGGAGATCAAAATATTTGTCACTATTTTCCATTTTACAAATAGCAGTTGAAGTAGTGGTATTTGGAAGTTAATTCTTTTGACCAAATATAGAGTTCTAAGATTAGCCTGATCTGAGCTCACAAGTCTGTAAATGTGTGGTAAACAAATAGGACTCCTGACTTAAGAACCTAGCAAGAAGAATAAAGGTCTTGCAATATAAAGAGCGCTTATGTTACAAAGCAATTTTGAAATCTGAACATAAGGACAGAAGGCCGGGGGGGAGGCTGTGGGAGCTGTGCATTCATGATTCTGTTCCATGCTGGGGGTAAGCTTATGAGAAACCCATTCCTAACCACTGCAAAAATCAGTGTTAATTTGACATGGAACAGTATCTTTAGTACATTCCCTTCCCATGTACCAATTGATCTGTTATATAGAGAAAAATCACTTCTGCCTGACCATTTGTATGGGTATTTCTGGTTATTTGTACAAAATGATCTGCTTGAAATAATTCACAATGATTATTTGTATTACTGTAGTGCCCAAGGGCCCTAGTCCAGAACCCTCCTGTGCTAGTCGCAGAATAAAAAGAGGGTCCCTATGTCAAAGGGCTTACAGTGTATGTATAAGACGAGATGAATATAGACCAGGGATGGACAAAATTGGCTCACAGCTAGGTGCCAGCATTTTTACTTTTGATCACCAGACAACACTCCTCCATTATATTTCTGCAGTAGAGCTAGGTGACAGGCTACTAAAACTGGTCGCCATGGTTACCAGAAACATTGATTTGTCGAGGCCTAATATAAACAGATGAGGGAGTACATTAACTTTGATATGACTGTTTTGTTTTCTTCTTGAACATTAAATTTCCATATATATGCGTATGGTTGTGATTTAACTTTTTGTGTGTATAGTTTTTTAAACTGATACAGGGAATATTTGCATATTGGTTCTAATCGTCTTGTCCACATCTGCAGTTTTAGGTGACTCATGGGTTTTTTTCCAGCCATTCTTAGAAGAATATAACCTATGTTGGCAAGTTCCTCTAATGCTCTCAAGTTTTCTTCTTTGAGTTGATGCATGATCCTTTTTCTGATTAACTCTTGATTCAAGCTTAATTAAAATGCATTATTTCCTTTTTATTGGTTCTTTAAGATTTATACTCACACCCAATTCAAAAGGATAGCCTATTCTTGGTCTATGCAATCCTTGCTCTATGACGGTTCCTAAACAAACAATAGACTATTTACAGCAACTTGTTGAAATGGTATCTAGATCACTAGATGTACGTTTGACATTAAAACCATTGTGATCTGAATGCAGTCCTAAGTAGACAGAAGATGGCGTACAGTCATAAAGGAAAAGTTTTTAGAAATGGGGCCATTGGCCGTATTAGGATGCCTCTATACAGTTCTAGCTCTACAAAATATTACTCATTCTTGATATTCAAAAACATTTGTATGTTACAACATAGATATAATTTTGACTTTTAAAAATAATGCGTTAACACCTTATAGTTAGCAAAATATTATTTAAATTGCTTGGTGCTGAAACATGTAATGCAACATGGAGGGGTGAGTTGAACAGGCCAATTATCGGGGCTGTCTAATAAATGGTATAAATTGTTGGTTTAGACACCAGCTGAGAATGATTTTGGTTAGTGACCTGATGCCACGTTTTTACTTAGAATTTAAGAGTGGGGGGGAAATAGCATCGTAACTAGATGAACAGTAATTCTTGAACTGTAAGAGCTTGACATCCCTTTGGGCTCTGACTTTTCTGAAGCTATTAGTGAAATAACATTCTTTATGGGTAAGCGAAGAGAGAGAGTTCAGCCCTGCTCCTTTTCTTCCTAATCTGTTCTTAACTTGGAATAAAACCAGTTTTTCAACAGGACCTTCTGAATATAAGGGCCTGTAGGGCGCAGGGAAGAGACTGTATCAAGGACAGTAAAACAGTTATTCAAAAAAGAAAAAAAGCCGTAGGTTTGGATGTCAGGCCCAAAATGTTGGCTAAAACACGAGGTTAAAAGACTCGGCACATCACATCCAAGATGCAAATGCTAAGACCCCTTGGAGGAACAGAAACACTGATATTTCAGCTGTCATAATTCAAAATGAGCAAAAACTGTTTCAGCTTTAGATAAAAGAAATCTTGATCCCAGGAGGGATCACTTCCATTTTACTATGTATTCTTTCGAGTCATGTCCATTCCTCAGAGCTGCCACCTTGTGTATATGTTTAAAGACAAAAGAAACATTCCTGGTTTTTTTGGTTTGTTTGTTTGTTTTAAATAAGCCATGAAGAAAACTGAGATCTGATCTGACACGCAACTACTTCTAAATTATAAGAGTCTTGCGTGTGTAGGGGTTTGGGTCTTCTATAGACCGGGACACACACCAAAAAAAAATCATTTAATGAATTTCTTCATTAGGTCTGCTTTCCATTGGTTATTGTACCTGAGAGATTGTTTCTCTTACTGCTATTTTAAACCCATCCTTGCGTATATTTTTAACCTGCTACACAATTGTATGTAGTTCTTCCAAGTTAGACACTATTGCATGCGGGTAGTCTGTTCATTTTTCTAAAAATATTCCATGATTATCTGAACAGGTTCATGAACCATCCAGCACCAGCAAACAGCCGCTACAAACCCACTTGCTATGAACATGCTGCCAACTGTTATACACATGCAGTAAGTAAATTCTTTATTTTACCAGATGTTTCAGTGAAATCCTTTAGCGCGTTGGAACCCTATGTTTCTTTTAGCTTTGAATTTCCTCAATTAATTAATGTTTGTAATTTCTAAAGTTAATCTGTTGGTGTCCAAGATTAGCAAATTGTAGTAAATACATGACTGGTCAGATGTTGGTGATCAGCATTTGTTCTGGGAATGTAGAAGGAACCAATGAATCATATTTTGCAGGAAAAAAAAAATCCTGCAGGTAAAAAGTTTTGAACCATCTATTTTTATTCTGCCCAATCAAAGGGTAACTAAAGCATCATGAAAACAGTTCTCTGCTAGGTAAGTTATAACCCTTTCAGAAGGATTATTTTCAGCACTGGAAGGATAAGGAAGATTTAACAATTTTTAATTTTTTTTTTGAGATTTTCATGCACAGGCTATATTTAGGGTAGAAATAAAACCAAATGGCTTTGCTTTGATTCTTCTTCTTCTACATGGCTTAGAGAGAAGTCTAGCTATTTTTAGAGACGGTAATAATTAAGGTCAGACTAAACCCAATCCTGTATAAATGTCCACCTCTTACCGTGGAGAGGGTGGAAATTGAATGACTTGTTTATTCACCCAAAAAATGCAGTCTTAGGTCAACTGAAAGTATTTGGGAATTTGACACTAATTTGCTAAATAGTTTGGGCAAAAAAAAGTTAATGCTAGATTTAACAGGGAACTTTAGTGTTGTTCAATGTACTGCTTTTTATCTTCTAGCCCAGTGGTTAGTGCATTCACCTGGGATGTGGAAGGGCAGATTCAAATCCATGTGGTCTGCTTCATTTGGAGCATGGATATAAAGTTGGGTCTTCCACTCCCACGGATGAATGCACTAACTGAGCCAAAGGATATTTTGGGATCGGGTTTTCTCACCTCTCCTGTTTAAACTGTTCCACTTTGCATGCATGTTTAAATATTCATTTGTCCAGAGAGAGTGTAGGTGACTGTATAGTCTGGGGTTTAGGAGATTTACCTGGGAGAAGGGACTCTGTGATTCCAGCCATTGCTCTTGTACATAGCTTTAAGATACAGTGTATTAAATCTAGTTGGTATTAAAGATTTGGTACACATGCTTGCATTTTTTTTTTAATTGCAAGAGATTAACTTTCCTGCCCTGCATATCAAGAACAGGATTTAAAGTCAAACTATTAAACAGTTTTTCAAAATTCAGATAACTATTTCTAACTCTTCAAAAAGATTAGCAAAAGGCTTTTAAAAAAAAAAAAAAAAATGATTGCCCTGTCACTTATCCGCCAAGTATGAAGTCTACTTGACTTCACAAATTCCTTCATCCCCTGCTCATCTTCAGCATGCTCAAGATAGATCAGAAAATACTAGTGGGAAGGAAGGTGTCTTCCTTCTTAAGGACCCTTCATTAATATCTTTTTTCATACTTCTATAAATGCACCAGTATTAAAGAATAGGCAACATGGAACCCCATATAGTTGATCACATTGAAGTGCATTGTTTTGGTTTGAAAATAACACTCCTACTTATTTCACTAGCTAAAGGAAGATTATACCTTTTCCTAATAGAAAATGGATTACCCATAATGCCTGATTGCTTGCTGAAACCCCAGGGTTCCAAGGCCTGAGCTGACAGAGTATTATCCTCTACTGAGTCCTGTTTACTGTGGCCAGGATGTCGGATTTCAAAATGGTTGGCAGGGGTTGCTGTGCTTGTTAGCCTTCATATCTTTTGAAGAAAAAAGGCATGTCATGTGCCTACTTATTAGAGGAGGAGCACAGTCCAGAAATGCCATATTGTTGTTTTGCGGTCAACCACCTATAATAGTAATTGCGACATATTTCATTTAGACCTCCAGGCTGCCTACCACAAAGTGTTGAAACATACTTACCTAGAAGTTGTTATGGGTTTGCGACAAAGTGTGTTCATAGATATCCTTTAGCGGAGTGAGGAAGGCTCAGTGAGTTGCAATATAATGAAGCTTATTTTATTTACGTATACTGCCTCTCCTCCCCTGGATAACCTTTAACTTTGAATCCAAACCTTTGAATTTTAATTCTGCGTGGAAAACACTGTGGAAAACTTTCTCCTTATAGCCAAAACAAACAAGGAGTCTAGCGAGTTTTCTGTGGTCATCTTGCTGACTGGCTCTTTGGAAATGCAGTGATTCAAGTCCCCGCTGCCAAATGACATATAAAAGATCTTCAATTGAGCATTAAGTCTCCTCTGTGTCACCACATCAAATAGTACAAGCTAAGGGTCTGGTCTACAAGCCATTCGCGGCAAAGCATTACGTGTAACATGAATCGTAGTCTCACTTGCTTCCCTGTAGTAAATATCATCATGAATAGCATGCATTTGTAAGACTGGTCTCTGAGCTTTTTCTGTGCATTGACTCCTGGGTTTAACAATTGCTTTTATATATTGTCAAACAACCAAGTAGTGTACATTCTAGTGCTATTGTGCTGTGATTTCCAGAGACTCCAAACAGCATTCGAGAAATAGCTGAAAGTAAACTAAAAAAATGTCAGGATACAGGACACTATACTGAGCCCATCCCAATGGATTAAAAACTTAAACTACATAAGATTTTCAAATTACTAGTCATTAGGAAATTAAGTCCCCCTCCCCCTCTGAAGCTCAGAAATTAATGAAGCGCTAAGTTGTCTTTACTGTGATCTATGAGATGCATCTAACAGATAAATGTAGAGAGATGTAAGGCTACTCTTTATAGCTGTCAGATCAGAAAAGAAACACTGCATTTGAGTGAAGCAGGAGACTTTTACAGGAGAGTTTAATGTAAATGCATTTGATGTGGGGTTGGAGGGATCAGTCTGAAAGTATCCAAAACACATGATATTTAGAGCTAGGGAGAAAGCATGTGCTGTACTGTAGTAAGTGAAAAAGAACAGTGTAAACAACTTGTCTTTGCAACAATTTTAAGAATCTCTTCCTACTTGCTGTCATATTAGGGGCTGTTCTTTCTGTATTCCAAAATATGAGTCGTGGTCTATATACCCCACGGCTGCATAGTGCAGCAGGGAGCAAAAGACTGGAGACACACTCAAAAGAGAGCAGTGAAGCGCATGCCAGCTCTTCGGAGGGTCTGAGGGAAGATCCTCAAAGGTGCAGATTGTGAAACAGCTGATGAAGAGAAGTCCCTGTTTCTATCCAGCCAATGTTAAGAAGCAGCTGTGTTAGATTCCCTGTTTTTACAGTGTAGCTGGTCTGGAGAAATGTGCAAGAAGTTGACACAAAGTAATATCTATACCACCCTAGTAACTGAGAAGTTTGATAGGAAGTTAATACTGTTTTGACAGAATATAACACCTCGGTGTAGCAATAGATAAAGATTTCAGTGGCTGTGTGGATGTTATTTTGTGCTCAAGGAGCTTATTTGACCTGTGTGGAGGATGGAATAACATTTCATGAAGAATTTCAAGATTTTTTTTTTTAAACTTGGCATCATTCCAAGTTAGAACAAAAATTGAAAATTTTGAAACTTTGAGAAGGAAACTTATAAAAAATTGTTTTGGGTCAATCAGAATGTTTTTTGTTTCAACAAAACTGAAACCTTTCATTTTGATTGTGATTTTCTTATTTTGTATTCTTATAGATGATACAAAATCTTTTTTAAAAAAATACTTCTAAATGGAATGTTGTTTTAAAATAACAAATCAAAATATTTTATCCTGAAAATGTCAGACAGATTATTTCTGGTTTTAATTCCAAAAGGAAATTCCAGTGAAATGACCAGACTTCACAAAGACGTCAGCAGATCTGCATATTCTGATGGCGTACGATTGCATCAAAACTTCTCCAGCCAGCTTTAGGGCTGATTATTTCTGCATCATTCATTCTGCTATGGGCCCAAATTAAAGTTGCTATTGCGTGTAGTAATAGTGAAGTGCTATTGACTTTCCTAAGTGTAGTTGTCAACTTTCAGCTCCTTCAGTGAATGTTCCCACCAGCAGTGATGACTTTCTTATAACTGGTGACTGAGATTTTTCAAAGGTCCCTAATAAAGTTAGGTACCTAAATCACAGTCAATTTCAATGGACCTCATCAGCAGGCTCATTTGAAAATACAGGCCTAGAAAAAGAAGCTACATTAAGTTGTTAATACATCTTAGCTCCTTCTCCTTTCCTTAATAGAAAGTAAAGCAAGTGTCTCTGTTTCAGACTAGATTCTGAAATTTATTCTAAAAATCTCTCATGTAAAATTGGGAGAACAAGGCAGGAATTCTTCTAAATGTCCTCTAAAATACTCTGCGCCTTCCTCCACCCAAATTTGCCATCCCAAAGCTCATTGTCCATTCCGCTTCCTTTGATTCAGCAAGTACACTTCAGCTAAGGTGCTCAAAGGATTCAGCAAGATGCTGAAAGTAAGGTGATCAAAACAATTACCTTGAACTACAATACTTTCTGAATTGCTTTATCTTAATGCTGATTTTTGTTTCAGTTGGCTATTTATAAATCGGTGGATTTGTTACACTGAATTAGCATGGGTACAGTTTCTCCTGTTGGTATAATTTTGCTTATACAATGAGCAAAGTGTAAATTTCAGCACATTTTAATACCCAGAAGAGGCTATTGTCTGGCATTTTAGCACCATTACATTATATTGTGGTGACACAGCATTTCTATGATTCTCCGTCAAAGTGATCCATTCTTTTGCTTTGTCAGTAAATATCAAGCCTAAAAGTACCTTTTAAGGCTCCTTCCTCTGAAACCTGACACTGTTGTAAACAGATGTATATGTTCTTGTAGCATAGTTTTTTAAGTTTAAAATTTCTAAAAGGTCTGCTCCAAGAAATATTTTGGGGAAGTTCTGTGGCCTGTGTTGTAGAATAGATAGTCAACACAGTCCCTTCTGGCCTTGAAATCTATGAGGAGGTTGAATGGAAAATTTGTGTTTCTTATCACTATTCTATTCGTTAAGCTATACCTTGCTTTACAAAAGGTGGATGAGAAATCCATCTTTATATACATGCCCAGGGCTCAACAAATGTACCACCCAACTAGGAGCCAGCCCCAAATCTAAGGTACCTAGAGGATCGCGGCACTTCAGAATCCACACACCACTCCCCTCCTCCCGCCACCAAAATAAAGCTGCCGCTTCAGTTTCATGACCACCTCCCCCTGTCAAAAGAACCTCACCACCTAGGCCATGTTTAGCCAGGGGGAGTTGGAGGTAGGAGATCAGCAGTGCTGAATGTATTGGCACTAGTTGCTGTTTTTTTTAAGTGCCAGGGAGCATTCAGCTTATTAAGTATCACGGCACAGCTAGGTGTCACGGTCAAATTTCTGGGTGACCTGGTGCCCGGGATTTCTTGACCCTGTACATAACTCTTATTTTTTTATTAGAATCTCTATTGTGCCAAAGATAATTAGTGTAGTAAAGAATTCTGTTCACCAGTAAGTAAGCGGATGGCAGAATTTTACTTGTGATTTAATGTAAAGTGACTAGGTTAAAAGCAAACACTCTGGAACGCCTTTTTGTTTCGTTAACTGTTCTCATGGTATACTTAACTGCATATAGGTAAAACATGCTACTTTCCAAAGGGAACTCTTAGAAGAAAAGAAATCCTAGAGTGTCTAGTTCTTCCACAGCAGGAGTGGAATTTTTTTATTTGGAGCTAAGAATAAAAGCCAGAAATACAATTATATTTGATAGCTTGCAGCTTTGCCTTGTTTTATAGCTATATTCATCCTTCAAAGGCATAAAGGAGGAGATGGTTAAACAAACTGATTTGTTTCACCCTGCTGTAACTTGAAGTATTGTATTCACTATAAACGTTACACATTGATTGAAAATATTTGTAACTTAAATGCACTGTTTCTTAAATGTATAATATTTACTTTTGAATGGTGGCCACAGTCCTTAAGATATCTTCTGAGTAATATACTCACAGGCTCAAGTACTCTATGGATTTCATTAAATTGAGAATGGAGGGAAGGTAGAAGACTCATTTGCATTCAGTATGAACTTCAAAATAAAAGGAAAATATGTCTCATGCATTGGTCCATATGCTGTGGTACTAACAGGGTAGTACTCAGCATATTTTTACTGCTATGCAATTAGTTTATCTTTGCTAATCTTCGTAAAAGGATGCTGAGGCCTGTTGCTGGGAGGCAGAGGTATTATAGAAATGCAGTTGTTTAGTTCTGTGTGTGTATTTAACAATCCAGTACATGCATTTATATTTTCATCTCCTTTTTGGAAACAGACACTAGTTCTATACTTTTAAATTTGTTCGTGACACAAATATAAAAAATAGCAAGTGACAGGCATGTTTTTAATACACTGTAATTCAATCTAAAATAAAGCCATTCATTTTAATTTTCTTCCGAACAATTATATAAAATACACACAACCACATTTTTAGGATTTCATGTAACATGTTTTTACCTGTAAGTCTTAAAAATAACTCGGGTATACAGAATGCTCTTTCAAGCCTCAAAGTGATATGGATTGTAAATTGCGATGAGAATTGAGGATTATTTTCTAAATATTATTCTGCAGTGGCCTTAACAGATCTGGGTTCTGTTATCAAGAGTACAGAAAAACAGTTTTCAAATGCTGTGTACATACATGAAACATTTCCTCCCACTGTTTATTTAGGCCTGTATTTTTTTTTTTTTTTTTTTTTTTGGTATCACTCTAAACATTTTGGCATCGGGGTGGTATTCTAATGAAAAAGTTATTTTGGTAAAACCCCCAACATGGACACAGCTTTACCAAAAGAATGTTGCTCTTTACTAGTACGAATTATTCCCATTTCCATCGGGAACTGGTACAACTGCCTTTATAAAAGTTGTCCCTCAGTTTCAGCTAGGTAAAAATACCATATCAGGTTTTAACCTGAAATTGGTTGAGCATGGCAAGGCGGTTGTGGAGATCCCATTTCCTTCAAAATCTGCAAATTTAAGTAGCCCAAATGAAGAGTTCTGCTGAGCGTCTGTTTCCCTGGTGCTTTATTATGATTAAAGAAGCTAATGATTAATCCCAAACACCAGTAGAATTGATATATAAACCGGTAAGTGGTAACCCGTGAAATATTTAGACATCAGTCATTAGGTTTTGTGTTCTTTTTAGGAAGCCACCATCAGACCGTGACAATGCACAGCTATCTGTAGTGGAGAGCAGGTTGTGGGAATATGGGGAAGCACACACTTAGTGTATTGTCTATTGCAATAACTGTTTATAATTGGGTCTGTTTGCTGTTGCTTGCCTATTGTGACCAGGGAGATCCATAGTTCAGGTGAGGCTGCAGAGTGGTTGGGGGCAGAGAATAAAATCAGTGTTCTTATTGTTGTTTTCTTAGCTCCTCATTGTTCCAGCCATTGTGGGTAGTGCCCTCCTCCACCGGCTCTCTGATGATCGATGGGAAAAGATAACAGCATGGATGTATGGCGTGGGCCTCTGTGCGCTCTTCATTGTCTCAACAGTGTTCCACATAGTTTCCTGGAAAAAGAGTCACTTAAGGTATCATCAGTCCATCATGTTTTTCATGCTGTTTCTGAAGAGGTCAGGTTCAATTACCTGGTGTACGCAGAACAAAGAACACTCTCCCACTTTTGCAGAGCGCTGTGAGTGTACCTTGTGTGCTGTGTAATAGTCTCCAGGAAACCTTGATTCTGTCTCTGCAGATAGTTTGAATACAAGGTTGGGTCACCAAAGGAACAGCATACTCAGTTGGAAAGAATTATTTACCACAGAGAGAATTAGATTAGGTGCATCATTTTAAAAACATAGACTATGCACAAAGTGTAGCTTTTTTATCATATTTCTGTGTGCCTGCCTCAAATCTGAGTTGAATTCTGTAAAGAAAACACTGCACCAAAAATAAATTGGTCTTCTGCTAAGCTTACACATAGCATTATTTCTCATCACTTTCTATAGAGGGAACATAGTGAATCATTAGCGTGTTCCTGATTATGTCTTTATTAAAATAATAATCTATAATGCCTTCCATCACAAGATTCTGAATGGCTTTCCTAACTGTAGACGTACAGGATCATTTGCTACCTTTGATTTAAAATATGGAGGGTCTTCAGTAGGACAGGGCAACATCTCAAACCCAAACAATTTATGCTGGCTTTAACTGCAGTGGTTAATGGGTGTCACAAACAAATTCAACGTTATTCTGTAGACAAAACTGCTAGATTAAATGTGAGGTGGATTTAATCTCAATACATGTGAAATGTGAGTGCTGGCTGGACGCTTGACATTCTAGCATGAAGTGAGGTCAAGTCAGAGCCTGCCAGGTGGCTTACAGTCTAATACACCATTGACCAGATGAAGGTCCTATTTCAGAGCTAGTCTCTAATAGCAGAAGTAGGGCCAGATGCTAAGTCCTGCTCTGACCCTTCTGGAGTCACAAAGCTGTCTTAAACAGCATCTTTAAAGATTCCTCCTGCACAGTGCCTTTCATTGGCTAGTGTAGAGCTGGTATAGCATTGCTATGCTGTTTCATCCTAGTTTGGGGGGTATTGCTGGGGGAAAAGACACGTTTGGAGCACTGCTGTGCTCTGGGGATCCTGAGCCAACTGGACCCAATGTAGATCAGCCTCGAGGCTGCTCCAGTCTGGAGGCTTCTCAGGCCTGAAATGAGGGAACACAGGTGAGAGCACTTGGTGTCTACTCTAGCATTTCAAAGTCTTGCAAACTCTATAAATGTCACAGGAAGCCTTCTTGTAAATAAAAGCAATTAAAATTTGACAAAATCTCATGCTGAAGTCACTGAGAGCTAATGATTTTTCTTGGCAGAGAGACATGGGGTTTTTTCAAAATCTGTGTTTTTAACAGCTTGGTTTTTTCTTTGTTAGGACAATGGAGCATTGTTTTCACATGTGTGACAGAATGATGATCTATGTCTTTATTGCAGCATCATATGCACCATGGTAAGAAATCAAACGTGTATTTTTAACCTTCCTGCACTGTTTTATCAATGGGATTTCCAAATAACTTTTAAACGAAGTGATTTGATGGAAGACGTTATTGAAGCAGGCAATGGAATATGGCATAATCCTCTGGATTTAACTAGGCTGTCTCCATCCTCCTTCTGTATTTCAAAAGGAACAAACATTTTTTGTCACTTTTTTGTTTTTTAGCGTGAATTCTTAGCTACATGACTAGAATTATGGGCCTTACCCTGCTTTCCTGCTCATCCAAAACTCAAACTGACGTCAGTGGGCCGTCAGGCTATGTAAGGAATGTAACTGGCCCTAATTTTTACTTTGGGTTTTAAACATTTGGACTGAGCAAGTAAGGAAACTATCTTATAGTGAGACTAATTTCAAGTGAGCCATTGCTTTCCAGGCACTATATTTATCTTTTTCTCTATTCTGCTGTCAGAAGTGGAATGCTCTACCTCAGTGGTTTTCAAACATTTTTTTCTCAGGACCCAGTTGAAAAAAATCACTTATGCCCGCGACCCAACAATTACATCTTTGAGCAATGCATTCCAGTCTTTCAGTGGCGGGATCTGAGGGTCTGCGACCCAGTCCTGGATCCCAACCCATGGTTTGAAAACCACTGCTCTACTTCAACGTAGACCTGTAGTTGTCCCTAACCGTCTCCTTTTAAAAGCAGTTAGTAGGAAGGGGTTTAGAAATAGAAAAAAATGTTCTCACTTCCTCACTGGCGTCTCAGCAGACCTGGGTGCTATGTTGTTTTAAAACAAATGAAAGCCATCATATGTCAGTAGGTCCCATTCATTCATCATTTCTGTGATCTATTGTAATCTTCACACTTTTCAGGTTAAATCTTCGTGAACTTGGACCTCTGGCATCTCATATGCGTTGGTTTATCTGGCTAATGGCAGCTGGAGGAACCATTTATGTATTTCTCTACCATGAAAAGTAAGAATTCTAATTTGCATTAAACTTTAAATTGCATTTGAACTTGCTGTTTTTTAAATACCCCTATTATAAAATGTCAGGTCGTCTTGCATATTGACCTAAGAACTTCAGAATAGCAGAAATACATAAATATAAGGATGCAAGCTTATATCTTGTCAACAGATATGTCTCTACTTTATCACATATAAAGTTACAGTAACTTGCATCTAACACAAATATTATGAATGCTCTTAAATGTCTTATGTGGAAAATTAAAACACAGTCCAATAAATACTTCAATCTCACTGGTGAAAAGGACTCAAGGAGAGGGGGGCCTCTTTCTTTACTTCATTCAGCAGTTTGTCTGGGCTGTCCTATTAAATCTGTTGAGGGAAGTGTCTAGACCAGGGGTGTCAAATATATGGCCTGTGGGCTGAATGCAGCTCGCAAACCTCTCCCATCCACCCCATGACTCTGCTCTATGGGACCACACAGAGAGAGAGAGACTGTGTGTGTGTGGGCTCGCACACCCAGTGCTTCACAATACCTCAAGAGTGTCAGGTCTTGCAATGTTGTGGAGTGGTGAGTATGTGAGACTGCTCCATAAGACCAGACTCTTCCTAACAGAGAGAGAGAGTGCTATTGCAGAGCTCAGTCTCACATATACAGCACTCCACAATGCCACGAGAGTGCCACAGTATTTCAGTTTATGATATGTATGGCCCACTTGAAGTACATTCAAGTCAAATCTGGCTTACCATAGCAAATGAGTTTGACACCCCTGGTCTAGACCATTAAGATGTCTTTCTTGTTTCCATATTATACTGTGCTAGTTGGTTGATGCAACACAGCGTTCCACATAGGATTACATTGTAATATTGCACATAAGGAGGCTTACTAACCCTGGAAACTTCTACAATGTCCCTGCTGAGCTATTTGAAAAGATCAGTCTATTTTGTTTTCACTGCTGTTTTTTTTGAGCCTGTAATACTGCCCCGTTCCCAAAGGGCGAGCATCTAATCTTCATAGATCTTTCCCCAACTAGTAAGAAAGAAGTATCTACTAAGTGGTAGTTGCAGGTACATGTCACAAGTATGGAGAAAAAATGATATATTTAGCAATGGATAGCAGGTTTGTGGGCAATGTTTCTAGCATATTGTCATCCTCTTTTCTTTAATTAGAAAAATATCAGCCTTCTATTATGTAACTCTATCTGTATACAAGGTCTTGGGTCTCTATCTGTATACAAGGGTGTTGATGGGCATTTGTTAATTTAAAAAGTCATACATTCGCTTTTTTTGTCTTTAAGGAAATATTAAATGTGCATTCAAAATTCATCTTGTACCTTTTCTTAAATTATTCCTTTAGGTATAAGATTGTTGAACTCCTTTTCTATTTAACAATGGGATTTTCTCCTGCTCTGGTAGTGACATCCATGGTAAGGAATATGCGGTTAATGTGACAAATACATTACCTTTCCTTTCGTAAGTAGTTCAAAAGGGAGTTCCCGTGGAATACCAATTTATCTGTATAGCTGTTAATTTAAGTCCGAAACAGAGTTATAAATGCTAGTTGCAGAAAAACCGAAAGTATTTAGCCATCTGTTTGGCTTGTAGTTTAAGGACCATTAAATGCAATGAAATTCCATCCATTATGTAGTATCACTTT
The DNA here is from genome assembly GCA_007922175.1 of Pelusios castaneus. NCBI lineage: Eukaryota > Metazoa > Chordata > Testudines > Pelomedusidae > Pelusios > Pelusios castaneus. The sequence continues at coordinate 2,922,891 of ML685805.1, read as the reverse complement.
CTTTAAAAAAATTTAAAAGCATCATGTAGGTGTAGTACTCTAGAGCCAGAAAGAATCAAATAGTGCATTTCAGTTGCATGCATCCAAACATCTATTTCAAAGCAGCGTGTTTGACTTTTTAAATATTTATGTGACTGTTTAATGCTTGCTTGCCCCTTAGAAATTTGAGAAGGAAGCTTTTCAATTAGAAATATGGCATATGACTCCCTGTAGCATGCTGTGCTTCCTGTTTGCTTATTTACTTAGCTGTTTTGTAAGTTTGTCAAGTTTTCCTGTTCTGGCCCAGATCTAGAAATAGGTTACTCCTTCTCCTTAGAAAAAAGCTGGAGAATTATCTGGATCTTCCCATTAAAGGTGTCTCCAGATTTATGTATGTCATGTGTTAAAAACTGAATCACAGATGTAACTTACTCCAGTGAACATCTTCTAGTAGAGAAGATACTTAGTTCACAAGAATTTATTATTTGGTGACTCTTATCCCATGCCATAGGGAAATGTATTTTTAAAAAAAATCAGTACATGGTTTTTAGTCTATTCAGGATAGCTGAAAAATTATCAGACTAGCCCATTCTAAGCTGGAGTCTCTTGACAAAATGTAATACACACAGTAGCTGACGCATATATAGAATTGCTCATCAATTTTTTGCTGTATGCCTAACTCTAATCACTTGTTCCTGCAGCAGACCTTAATACAAATCCCCAATATGTGCCTTTAAATTCTGTCCTTTCTCCTAAATACTTGAGAGAAAAGATGAGTTTTGCTATTTTTGTCCAGAAGGTTATAAATCCAGGGTGTGCGCCACTTCTATTAATATAAGCAATTATAGCTGCATTTTTGGTAGCGTCAGCTTTTTCTACATATGGAATGATAACGAGAACTTACTTTTACACATAGACCCATAGACTCTAAGGTCAGAAGGGACCTGTCTGATCATCTCATTTTACAACGATCACAACGCTTTCCCATGTTCAAACAAGCTGAGTCTGAAACTCTGAACTGTAAGCCTCCAGGATTGGCTGCTGTTCTGGTCACATGAACAGCTTTAGAAACTCACCATAATTACGATCCATATGCTACATGATCCAAAAGACCTCCCAGAAATGTCATTAAGTCATGCCGTGCCCCTCAATAACAAGGCCTGGAGACTTTCTGTTCCAGTTCTAATTTCGGAAGGCTAACGTTTTTCTGTCTACTTGTTAATTAACAGACCAACACAGATGGACTTCAAGAACTTGCCTGGGGAGGCTTCATTTATTGCATGGGCGTGGTCTTCTTCAAAAGTGATGGAATCATTCCCTTTGCACATGCCATCTGGCATCTGTTTGTAGCCATAGCAGCTGCAGTCCATTACTATGCAATTTGGAAGTACCTTTACAGAAGCCCCGCAGACATGATCCGTCACGTATGACTACCAAAGAAGACATGCAGTAGGCCGCCATGACAGTATTATTTGACATAAGGCGTTCTGGGGAGTTGAAAAATTGCACAGGGAAAAACCGCACTGACGCAAATAGTTCTCTGAATACATTTACTGTGAACTGATGCTATCCGTGTCCTAGAATTGCCCTTCATACAGCAAGTACCATAAATAACCGAGGCACTATGATATAGTACTAATAGTCCATTCCACATTAGTAGAACTGGGTTCCTGGTGTTTACTAACCTGAATTTTTGTTAATTCAACAGTTTTTACGAGATGAATTTTTCTAAAATAGTGGTTCAAATTGTGCAAGTCAGCAAAGCCATGACTTCTTCCATTTTAAAATTGGTTTCTACCGTTTTTTTCCACTAGCCATTTAATAAACAAAAATCACAGATGGATGGAGCTAGTTTTACCACTTGGCATCTTGGCGTAATGCGACTTTTCTAGCCATTTTAAATTGTGGTTTTGTACATTTTAAAAGAGCGTTTGTTGAAACGAAGACATGCATCTGTCCTCTGCGCAGTTATTCATTGCGAACTCTTGCAAGAAAATTCCATTCCACAGACTGTACTGACAAGCAAATATACCTCTTCCAAAAGTTGTATTACAAGTGTAGGTGTAACTACAAGTTCTAAAAATTATGAATTTCACAATGTGGTTCTGCCAAGCTTGAATGTGAAAACATGCTGCTCACTGTAGTACATTAATTCATTAGGAGTTCTCTGCGTGGTGGGGTAGTGCAGTTCTAGGGCGTGATTTCTGAAGTGCAGTAACATATTGCACATTAATTGTTCTATGTAGACGCACATGGTGCACTATGGAACGTCTAGTGCACAGCAGTAGTGTCTCTGCCAACCAATTAATGTACAGCATGCCCCTGTAGCCCACATTATTACACCAGATAGACAAACCATTATCAATGAAAGAAACTAAGTGTTTCAGACAAGTAGTTAATATGAGACAACTATTTAAGTTCCCGCCACACATTTCCTCTGTAGAGAGAGTTGAATAGATGAAAGCAGACTTTTCAAATTTTGGCAGTATGGGTGCAGGTGGCCAGCTATTAAATATCCCAGCATCCAAATTACAATGAGGACGTGTCAGTAATTGTTCAGAAGAGTTAGCATATATTGGTGCTGGATCAGGAAGGCTGGGGTATTCAAAAGGATCTGTGAATGGATGTTGCACATCTAACTCCCTTTAGTCTCCTCCAAAATCCCAGCTGAAACAGGTATATGCAATTGCTGATGACTTAAAGTATTTTACGATTACTGGCTCCTCACACACATGGCCTTTTAGGGAAGGAAGTGTATAGAACTTGAAACCATATCTCTCATCAGTTTGGGACCTTCCGAAGAGCAAAACTGGGCTGAGCATATTGCTGTTTTCTGCACAGGAAAACAAAATGTGGTGGTAAATCATGATTGTGGAAGATGTGCATTAAATAAGTAGATGTACAAGCCTCACTGTAATGCTGTTTGTCCAGTTATTGTGTCCTGTCCTACTACACTATCAATGTCTTATATTAAGATTGACTTGACCCTTTTTTCTAATATACTCAGTTTTTCATGTCTGTTTTAAAAACTAAACAAACAAAATGTGTTGCCTTTTTCGTATTTTGTTGTGCGTGTTGCCTGTCTTCCATCAATAGACTATACAGTAGAGATGTTTTTCAAGGTACTATTTAATATTACATCTTGCCAGTGGGTTGTTTGCATATTGTAGAATCTAAATTTCTATAAAATTTCCAGGAAGGACACTTTAAAAAAAAAAAGGCATGAGAATGAGTTGCTATACAGTATTAGCTGGTGACTGAAAATCTGCACTACTACAGCACTCTAACTGTCTAAAAAGCATAAAAATGGAACATCTGGGCAGACAATCCCTAGAATGATAGTTGTGAACATCTGGATGCCTCATCTTTTTTAACATGTCTGTTTTAATGTTTTCACTTTTAGTGGGTTCATCTGCCCTGTTCAAATGCAGTACTCTTAAAACCACTAAAATCTATGTAAAAGTGTGCTTTTAGTCAAAGATGAAATTTTAGCTTGGATTTGTTCCATTGTCTTTTAAGTTAATTTTCGCGGCCAGTTTTTTTGGAGTGTTTAAAAGTGAAAATGGTTTTTAAAAATTTGAACTCGCCAAAAAGATTTTGAATTGTTGTATTCTATTCTACATGAATTTGAATGTGCTAGACTAAAAAAATAAATGTTTTTGTGAATTTGGAAACTTCATGGTGGCTTTTGTACCCAAATAAACTCAATGCAAGTGCTTCAGCTTTAAATTTGAACCATCTGGCGGCTGCAAACATTCCACTTCTTCTGAGGTCAGCTCTCCACTGCACTTCTGCAAAGTCTGCAGAGATCTGAATTGAGCCCAATGATGACCGCAGGACTAGACTTAAGTTCAAATTAGTACAGAAATGACACAATATGGGTGCGTCTACACTTACCAATTAAGTTGACTTAAGGAGGCTTAAATTGACTTAATTTACTCTGCGTCAACACTGGGCTTTCCTTGAGTCAGCTTAAGCTGCTCCTTAAGTCGAATTAAGCAAAAGTTAGTTCGAATTAATAATACCTCGTTTTAATTCAAACTAGCGCTCAAGTCAACTTTATTGGTTTTATTTTTGAACCATGATCTCACATAATAGTGTTTGCTTTGTTAATTACAGAATTAATACTCTCACAAGCTGGAAATGCACTTTCTGTAACAGTCACTGATTCTGTGATCTTGTTGTTAAGCTTGTTTTCTAATATTTGCAGAAGACTGTGTCCAAGCTAACATTTAGTATTCAAGTGAATACTGGGGTGTGATGTGCTGCACACACCCCCACACCCCGGTAATGTGAGCCGTGTATCTTTCCTGTTTACCCTTCCAGTGTGATTGTGCGATTTAATGCAAAGTATGTCATGGGTGGTGTTTTGGGAATGCTCATGGCATCCTCTACATTACTGTTATGGTAGCTTGTATCCTGCAGCATCATGCATGTGTGCAGCTATGAAACCTGTTCCTAAGTGTATTTCACATGGCTCAAGTGGGGGCAGGCAGGCAGAGCTACATTCTCACATCTGGTGAAGGAATACATACAAAGACAATGCAATCTAAGTGCCTTGGATTGAGGACAAAGGTTACATAACCACAAGGAGGGGGGCAAAAGGGGCCTTGAAAAGAGAAAAAGACACACTTTGAACTGGTTAGGGTCTTTCCCATGGATTCAATCTGCGAAGCAGCACTAAGATTTGGGCCCTGCTCACAGGAGAGGCAGCAGAGACTGGCTAAAAATCATTACTGCCAAACTTAAGTCATAAACTGAACGTGACAAAAACAGTGATTTTTGTTTAGATTACAAATTCTTTTATTTGGTGGTGATTGCCTCTGTGACTGATTAACTATGTGATTTTATATTGATTTGACATGTACTCACTTAAAATCACGTTTTCATCAATAAATGTGTGATTGTTTTATCTCCAGCAGTGAAATGTTAGACATGTAAGCATGAATGCCTGACTTAGAGCAAAAGCTAATTCGTATCAATTTCTTTGTTAAATTGACAAACCAGTGTAAATGAGCTTGCAAGGCCCAGTGGGTGTGTGCTAAGCTTTGCAAGACAGAAGTTCCTGGAGTTACATTTGGGGCTGGACGTGCTTGCTGGGGGACCATCCTATGAGTGGCTAGTGTCAGCGCACTTCTCCTGCCTGAAAGACTTATTACATGCTGGAGGCTGACCCAGGAGTGGGGGCTCACACAGCAAGTCGGGGTTCTGGTGTTGAGAGTTGACACTCCAGATTGCAAGAGGGGAATGTCACGTAGGGAGAAGATAGAGGAAATCCTCTGGGCTTTAGCTGAGCTCCAATTTTAATTTGAGTTCACCTGGTGGCAGCCAGTCTTCAATCCTTGCAAGAAAAAAACCTACTGAAATTCTTTAGTTTGCCAGTGGTTGAGCACTGACAGACAGCAACTGCTTTTATTTCTACATGCTGCTTGAATAAAAAGTTATACATAATTGTTATCAAGGTATTGAAACCAGCATTGCTTTGGGAAAGGACGTGAGGTCCGTTAGTACTAGATTCGACTTGTTCCTCTTTCACTTTGCCTCACTGTTACAGAGTTTGCAAATATGAACCAAATCTACTATATCTTGGGCACTATCACCTGATCACCATTTCTATTTGAATCTAACTGCATGGATAGTGGGCTGTGGTCTCGGGACATTATAAAGAGACAAAGTAGGTAAAAGTAATATCTTTTAAAGGACAAACTTCAGTTGTGGGAGAGACAAGCTCTCGAGTGTAAACATAAATCTTGGATAGTAGTCATCCTGCACAAAAAGTGCACTTATCTGTCTCTGGGAACTTTTGTTTTTACTGAAGAGACAAATATCATGCACAATTAACATTTATTACAACTCACTAGCCCAATTCCTCCCAAGTATAACAATAGTGCTTTCTCCAACAACAGAAAAAACACTTACTTCTGTGTTTCCCTGGTACTGGTTGTTCCCAGTGCATTTGCCTCTGTATTCTCTCCACTGTGTTAATTATACTATAAGTTTTTTTTAAAGTGACAAATGTTAGAGCAATTCTAAACGCTTGTATTCCATATTGAGGCAACCATTTCCCAGTAAATTCCTAGAACGTGGTAAATATTGTAAATATTTTACTATAATCCTGCCTCGTTCATTTCACTTTGGTGAGACAGATCTAACTTGCATGCAGTATCCGATTTTTCACCCTGGCAAATGTAGAAGGTGCTGACGCTGATCTGTGTAATCCAAAAGCATATGGAAGAAATAGAGGTAACATTGATCAACATCTATGTGGTGTGCTATTCTCAGTCTTCTGACACCAGCTGTCTTCATTTCATCAGCCCTTGGTAGTGCTGTTGCTTTGTTTTATTCAGTGTTTGATTGAAACTAAGGGCTAGTCTTCACTGAGGTGGCAAAATTGCTTCCCTCAATTGACCTTCCCAATCCACTGATCAGGTCTGTGAAGAATCGCTCAGTCAATTGGGAAGTCGATCCCTGAAGACGAGCCCAGTAAGTAGAGTAGCACGCTAAGTTGAAGGAAGGGCCCTTCCTTCAATTCACCACGTTGGACATGCTAGGCATAGGGAAGTTGGCAGAGATAATGCACGTTATTGTAGGTAGCTTGTGTATCTCCCTTTGACTGCTGCCAAAAACGGTGGACAGTGTAGACCTTCCCTAAAACTTGGAAGAGACAAGCTGGCTCACCCTAAATCCATCTGAATGATTGGATTGCTAAATCAATATAAAAGCAAGAGTGAGTGGTTTCCTTGACCAAGAGTGTAACAGTTCCTACCTCTCAGTACTCCAGCTCTACAATGGGACATGTTTCTATTTGATCTCTAGATACTTGCAGTTCGAGAGCATCACCGGTTAGGCTCCCAAAAGAATAAGTGTGTAAATTTTCAGCTGATCTCTAGGAAAATGAATTAAATAAATCCCTCTGGATAGCAAAGTATTCCTAGTTTCAGAAGGTATGTCTACACTTGCACCTTAAATTGACTTAACGACGCTTAAGTCAATCTACAGAGCACTGTGTCCACACTGGGCGCTTCCTTAAGTCAACGTAAGCGCTTCCTTAAGTCGACTTAATAACTCCATCTCTGAAGGTTGACTTAACGCCTAAGTCAACCTTATTAAGTTGACTTAAGTAAGTGTGGACGGGGAGTGCCCTTAAGTCGACCTAATTGGCCTCCAGCACCCGGTTCAATGTGGGACAGCTACCCACAGTGCACCACTCCTCAGTTGACCTAGCAAGTTGACTTAACTTTGTAAGTGTAGACATAGTCAAAGTGACTTCTAATTACTATTCTTCATTCAGTACCCAAAAATATAGCCATCTCTTAGGCCCTGATTCAAGAAATATCTCTATTCAGGGAAGCAGTGTGTGTACTTTCCTGAGTCTGGGACTTAGTTACACAAAGTTGATGTCTCATTAGTGACCTGAATGTACCATTTGATAAGATAATTGCCATAGAAGTGAGCTAAGAATTGCCATTTATTTTACCCTAGAACTGTATGCATTTAGAGGAACATTTTCATGTGTGCCTCAATGAATTAGAAGCACAAATTGATAGGATTTTTGTTAGTCACGTAGGGGAGACAATCTCCCCCTTAGTTTTGTATATAAACTTTTATAAACCTTAACACTAGTCCACAAAATTACAAAGGCTTTAGTTTCTGAAAAAGAGTTCTTGCTTTCTTATGCATCCTGCTCAGTTTTAAGAACAATGACACACAGGTTTGGGCAGCAGAATATAAAGCTCTTGACCTGCCAGCATGTTATAATGGACACTGACCTTCTTATAGCTTCCTTGACGTGAGCTGTGTTTCCAATGTCAACTGACAGTCTTACCTCGAATCAGACAGGAAGTTCAAACCAGACCACAGGAAGCTTGGCTGAAGAAATTTTGTTGTGCCTATTCAACGCTATGTTAAAATAACACTAGAATCAAACCCACAAAAGCAAGGAAAGTTTGGTGCTTATTCCAACAACTATGCCCTGCTTCTTGCTTTTAAACACTGGGATGGTCTTAGAACACAAAGTGTAATACGTGAGTAATAGTGTGCAAATTTAACCATTGAAATGTCTTGCTTTGGGAGTTTAAAAGATCATTCTTCTAAAAATCACAAACTTACAACAATGACATTCTTTACATATTTCTAATATTGATATGTATGAAAACAAATAAAAACATTTAAAAATTAGATACATCTTTTCAGTATGAGCCTTTCTGATTTTCTGGCGCTTCACTCAACTTGAAAACTGAAAATAACCTAGCCAAGTTAAATTCAATTCAAGTCAAAGTCAACTTTGGATTATCTTGCAGGGACTAGTGTTTCCAAACTTGCAGAGGAATTTTAAGAATTTGGGGACATGGTTTTCACTGAATATTTTTACAAAACCTTTATATTAAGATTGGCTTTTATAAAACCTTTTTTAAGTACACTTAAATATGGGCACATTTTTAAACTCAGCTGTTTCACTAATATTGCAACGGGGGGGGGTGGGTACTTGTTTGGTTGGGTTTTGTTTTTTAATAAATAAAATGACTTCAGAAATAATCATAGCTAGTCAAACCGCATCTGCCCCTCTCCCCCTTCAACAGATGTATTGTAAAGTTGTCCTACCCCTAAGCCAGGCATACTAAAGACAACGTGCATCTAAATACATGGAAATAGTACTTTCGTCAACATGGTGTCTGTATGTAGAATTCAACACCACATAAAACTGTGTCATACACTGTAGCTGGATTAAGATGAGAAGAATCAAATTTCAGGTTTGAGAGGATAGGCTAATGGCTGCAGAGATCAATGAGCATTTCTAGTGTTTCAGCTTTCACTTGAGCATCCGGTGTAGGCCACTATTAGACGAATTTGACTCTAATCTGGCACAATTTATTTTCCTATGCAGACAAAATGTAATTTTACAAAAATCCCTCACCAATCAATCCAGTTCTTACAACTTGATGAAATTTACAACAGCTTGTTTGGAAATTAGTTTTGAACTATGCCCCGCCACCAATATTTTTTTTAGATAAAATAATGATGCTTGTGCTGATGTGAACAAGTTGGATGTATTAACCCTATGAAGAAAGGCTGGGAATTTGGGGATATTGCTCTAAGAGGAGCTTGGTATATTTTCTGTAATGACTCTAGTGCTGATCTGAGAACGGTCCTTCCAGTTCTGGTAGAAATCTCAACCCCCCCGTGTGTGTGTCAGTGAGTGAAAGAAAGAGAGAGAGATTTCGTGTCTCATTCTTTTCTTTATCCATGCGTTAAAAAATAGGCAGCAGATGTTCACAGAATGTACAGCAGCTTTCTAGCCATCTTCACATCTTCTCTTCATAGATATTAACGTTGCTTTTGTTGAATCAGTGAACATTATTGCTAACATTTTGAGGTACTGATCTCAAATAAGGTATGTCCCAGTCAAAGCCAAAGTTGGTGGCCTGATTCACACACAAATTTCTGTGTCACTGACAGAGATTTCCTATTTGTGGGAGCTATCAGGTTATTTGCTGTGTCAGTGATACTATCTGTGGTCCCATTCAATTAAAACTGCAGAATTAGAGGCTAGGTTAAGGCCCCTTCTTAAAATACAGCCTTTGCGTATGGAGCTAATAGAGATGTTTCTATGAAGAGAGAGGGAAGGAAGCATGAGGGGAAAGAGGTAAAGAAATATGTGGTTGATATGGAAGGCAGCTACTGCCAAAGTCCAATCCTAGTATTCATTTCAAGACGGATTTAAGCTGGAACTTCCAAAGCTTTTTAAGAAAACTTGCGCCCAACTCCCATTGAATTTCAATGGGATTTAGGTGCTTTCCTACCTTAGGCTCCTCTCAGAATCCTACTCTTTATGACTTCATATTGTCTAGAAAAAACCCAACACTGACGAGCATCACTGCCCTCTTGGGTATCTATCTATCAAAAGTTTGGTTTAGTTTTTCTCAGTGTCCTGCTGACCAAGCCAGTGGTTCTCAACCATTGTGTCAAGACACAAAAATGTGTCAGGAAGAGCCCGGAGGTGTGTTACGGAAAATTGGCAGCTCAGCTCGGAGCCAACTTGGGGCTCCTGCCACTCTCTGCTGCCCTCAACTGCCCACTCCTGCTGCACAAGAAGGCAGCAGCCAGGGCCAAATGAGTAAAGGGACATAGGGGCTGCTACCCGGAGATCCTGGGCTGGGGAGGGGAGTACCACCTGCCCCATGAAAATAAACCTGGCCGCATTGAGCCAGACCACCAGGGCATCAGCCTGCGCTGGCTTGACTCTGCCCCCACCCAGGTTCTGGAGTGCCACATCATCCAGAGCACCGTAGCCTCCCAAGTGCTCCCAGCCCAAATGCCACTGCCGTGGGCAGATTGTAGTGTGTCACGCAGAGGAACCTCATGTCAGGTGTGTTGCAACGGAGAAAAGGTTGAGAACCACTGATCTAAGCCATAGGTACAGCCAGAATTCCCCTTTTATCCTCTACATCCTGTCTTACACAAAGACTTACATTTACTCTAGTCCTGATCTTCATAAAGCTCTATGGAGTGATCCTAAACAGCTGTCAGAATTTACTGCTTGTGAGTTTCATGTACAAATAGCACCCAAACTCTGCAAAGGAGGCTATTAATAATGAGAGTTGGTGGTGTCCATAAAAAGGGATATCTTAATGGTCTGAGCGTAATACCTCAAGATGGATCATATCATCAGGAACAATCATTGGCTATGTCTACACTGGCAAGTTAGTTCGAATTAAGGAAGCTTAATTTGAACTAACTAAAGCCATGGCTACACTAGGCTTTCATTAGTTCGAATTAAGGGCTTCCTTAATTTGAACTAATAAATTCGAATATGCTATTCAAACTAAGGGTTCATTCGAACTAGTTGGTTCAAATTAACCAATGTGGCCATGTTAACTCAAACTAATTGCTTAGTTCAAACTAACCGGTCCATCGAGCTCAATGCAATTCACTAATTCGAACTAAGCAAGTGCCATGAATGGCACTTGCTTAGTTGGAACTAAATTTTTCTAGTTCGAATTAAGTTAAAATTAGTTCGAATTAGTTAGTTCGAATTAACTAATTCGAACTAACTTTGGTAAGCGTAGACATAGCCAATAAAGTCCTCTCATGGGCAAAACAGCTACTGAAATCCGTGAGAACTGTGCCTGATTAAAGGTTGCAGAGTCAGATTCCTTCGCTCTGTGGATCACCGCTTATCTCAGTCTGCATTTGTATAGTTTGGAAGCAGTTCACTGTAGGTTATCTGATGTGCTTTAGATTAAGATTTGTTTTCTAAATTACTTTAGCTTTCCTTTTCCTTTCCCTTGGCCCTTGAGTTCATTTCCTCAGTCATGCTGAAGCCTTATTGCTTGAACTTTTGTTCCCCTGTTAATTTCAAGGGTCCTTTTGTGGCAAAATCCCTCCTCTCTGTGGACCACGCAGAGTTTCCACCTTTTCCTAAGAAGGACAAAAATCGTCAGTCTTGTACAGTGGGGGATGTAGGTCATTAAAGATGCATTAAACAAGCTGTGCTCACTGTGATACACACTTCACAAATGTATTTAGTGATGGGGAACAATGATGCATCTACAGCCCTGATTTGTGTATCAACAGGGCAGGCCTTGGAAATACAAGTGTCTCTCTAGACCTCAAGAAATCCCTGCCAGCAGTTAGATAGAGAATGGTTCAGTCCTCATGAGGATTCAGTCGTTGGCCCACCTACCAAGGGCCCTTCTGGCCAACAAATGCAGCAGCTTTTGTTATAGAGACATACAATGATTAGCGAGACTTAGGGCCCTTTTCCAGTTCAGTGACAGAAACCCCTGGGGAGAGTGAAATGAGTAGACTGGGAACAACTCAATAACAGAAATTTAAAAGCCCTTTCAAGTCATGTTGCCTTCCTTGCATTGCAATTCCCAATGCAGATAGCCCTTTAGAGCTTGGGGAAGAGAAACAGCTTTTCAGTTGTAAATATTTTTCACTACAAATTGACTTCACCTATGGAACGTGTTTCATCTAAGGAAGGCTCATAGGCAGAAGGCACAGATGGGCTTCCAGGCTTCAGCAGGCGACTGAATATCAGCGGCAAGAAATACGCTTGAGCTGTTATGCTCTATGGCCATTAACTGCGAGGGGAAGAGCTTGTGTCCTGGTGGAGGACTTGCTAAAACCGGAAGGAGATGGATCAACCATCTCAGGTAAATAAGGAACAGGTAAAACCTGCAGAAAGATCTCTTGCTGGAGACATGAGGTGTGGACATAGGAAATTAGTGATTACAGGCAAGGGGAGGATTAAGGCACGAAGCCAGCATCCTTTTGATCCAGGGCCTCTGGTCAGAGGGGTAGTGTTTCAATGCTAATTGCTTGTATCTGATGGTACCGCTGTGGAAGGAAAATCAGCCACCTGCTGCTGGGGGCTGGGCAGTTGATATGGGCCCATTCTGCGGCCAGAGAAGAGGGATCGGTGGCAAAGGTTCTGTTTTGGAGGGCATTAGGTGGAGAGGACATCATTCCAGGAAGGAAAGAGTGCATCCATGGGCATTTTGGAGTCTGGGTGTACGCGGGTTTCAGTCAGCACTGCTCCGTCCTTACTAACCTTCCTCGTGTTGGGTGCCTGCCACAGCCCATCAGAAAGCAACTTTTCTTTCTCATCCGATCTCCAAGCTGCTGCTTTGGGGGAATTGACTACAACAAGCCAACCTTGACCAGAATTCCTGCTTGCCCAGTGCACAGAGGTTGGGCCTTGTAATCATAATGAGCTCAGCCCTGGTACAACTGCAAAGCCCCCAAAATTCATTATTGTTTAAATGTTTGCAGCCAGATTCCATGCTGCACCAAGTAGGTGGGACAAGGGTGGATTTAAACACGGAGAACTCTCCTGCCCCGTTCTACCCCTCTACTGCAGGTGCCAGTGTAAAGGTGCATACACCAGCCCTGGGTGGAAAGAATGCCCTTTGGAACTGCTCCAACCCCTTCAAAGTACTGGGCAGAATAAAGGGCAATGAATGCATTTATTTCTTGATTTAACCAGGCTACAGTGAAGGTCCCAAACGCTGTTTTATATCAGTGATATTGCAATGTTCTGGCCAGTTACTGTTGTTTTTAATAAAGGATCCTCTGCCCAGGTAAACAGTTTGCTGCAAGTTGGGTAAAGAGAGAAGAAAACCTGTGTCCTGCCAGTTCCTTCCCCACCCGTCGCTCCCTAAAATATCTCTCAGTGCAGAGGAACTCATCATTTCTCCATAACCCACCCTCCTCCACCTTACTAACATATTATGGGGTAAAGGTTTTAATATGTATTTTTAATCTAAATCATTCCAATGCCGCACTTGGCATTTTTCTAGTGCCCTCTCTTAGGATCCCATTAGACATGTTTGGTTTCATAACGTCTGTTACGTATAGGCCCCATATTACTCTGGACTGCCTCTGGCTGCTGTCTGTCTCCATCCACACAAGGCCAATAAAGACCCCATGAAACACGCATGCACGAACACACACACACACCTGCCTGCCTTATGGAGGCCTGACCCAATAACCCTACGGCATTGCTGTCTCCTGTACAGAATGTCTGACATCGAGTGTCTGCACATCTCCTTTTCTTTGAAGATAATTCCTTCTATTTTCAATTTCCACAGCACAAGACCATCTCCAGTCACCAGGGATCTCTGTCCTGTTGATGCGGAGACGGAGAGATGCTGGCAGTTAAGATAGAGTGGTACAGAGAGTCACTGATTAATGTAGACACTTGCCATTCTGTGCCAGTTCAGGTCCCTTCCTGCACCCAGAAAAACAGTGGAAGGTTTGCCAGTCATTAATCAGATGCTTAGCTTCCGAGGCAGGCTGTGCACTGTTGCTCTTTTTAACGAGAGAGAAATTGGCAGCTGGTGCTGAGTCACAGTTCAGTAGTCATTGTGTGGCCCGGTCAGTTCCAGGAACATTCATCTTTCTTTCCAGGGGCCTGTATGCTCGCAGTTTCCCATGGTTACGTGTGCCAGAGTGCCAGAGCAGGATTTATCTTTTTCTGCCTGCATTTATCACCTAACCACCCTTGTCCTGACTTCGCCTGACTTGTCAAACCACTCCTTTATTGCTAGATCAAAAGGTGGGCCTGTGATAACCCATTTCACTCTCACGTGTCTGTTTTATCTCTACTAGTTTACATTTGCTGCTACTCTAGGAGCATATTTTGTATTGCCTGGGAACGTTTCATTGATGCGCTCTGTAAACTGTGAAAAAGTATCTTTAATAAAATGCTCCCCCAGGAGCCTAATCCAGCTCCCTTTGAAGATTCTAATGGGGCTTGGCCGGTGGCTCCTGAACAGTTTCTATTAATTAATCATAGGACTTTTTTTATTAAGGGTTCGATGTCTCTGGGGCCATCCCTGCCCTTGCGTGGGCTTTCACTGAGCCTTCACCCAAAGGGACTTATTTTCCACACACAAATAATAGCGTGCAAATTACCATTTTTCCAGAGGATCTCAAAACCTTTCACAAAGTTGTGTAAGTGCTATCAATGCCCTGGCTCACAGATGAGGAACCTGCAGATTCAGAGATTAAATGACTGTCCCAAGATAATGCAATATGTCATTGGAAGAGTGAGCAACAACGCCCAGGTCTCCCAGCTCCCTGTTCTAACAACCACACCAATCTGCTGCTATCGAGCCAATCTGGCTGGATCTCAGACACCGATTGCAAACGCCAGATTTCTGCTCTGTAAATAAAAACCACTGCTTGCCAAATGGCAAACGATTAACTGATGTAGCTCACCTCTTTATGTAACCTTTCCTGAACGTAGCGGGATCTATATTGCATCATGTACCATCTGCCATCATGCCTCAAACTCACCAGTTCAAAAACACCTATCGTGTAATTTGGGACAGTGGTTCTCAACACCTGACAGATGATGTTCCCCTGACACACTACAATCTGCCCATGGCAGTGGCATTTGGGCTGGGAGTGCTTGGGGGGCTGTGGTGCTCTGGAGGATGCAGCACTATGGAACCTGATTGGGGGCAGAGTCAAGCCAGCGCAGGCTGGTGCCCCAGTGGTCTGGCTCAATGGGGCCGGGTTTATTTTTGTGGGGCCCCCTTGCCCCCATCCCAGGATCTCTGGGTTGTGGCCCCTAAGTCCCTTTTCTCATCTGGCCCTGGCTGCTGCCTGTGTTGGGCAGCAGGAGCGGCGGGTGGCAGGAGCCCCCAGCTGAGCTGCCAGTTTTCCGTGACCCACCTCCCAGCTCTTCACAACACACTTTTGTGGCCCGACACAGTCAGTGGTTGAGAACTGTTGGTTTGGGAAACCCACACCAAAATCTACATTAAATACTAAAATAGTTCAGAGACAAGTAACCAGCAAGCACAGTCAGAGGCAAGGTGTTGCACTGCTTGTTCAAGAGGAGGGTGGAGATGTGTGAGTTGTGGATGGTGAAAATGGAGGATGCTGAGGTTAAGAAGGGTTGCTGGTGATTGGGGTGTGGATAGGGTGCTAACCAGATGCTTTTTATTATTTGCATGCCGGGGTGGGGTGTATGCGGTCAAGCAGACTTAAAATTCACAATGCATGAAGTTTTTTCATGTGGAAACATAGAATCTGCAAGCAGGAATCTATCTAACTTCCCAAACACTCCAACTTTAATTAAGCCAAGTATAGCTCTTCCAGTCCCCCCGACAGAATCATGTTGGGATTCCCCAGTTTATACCCTTTGCTCTGTTTTTAAGGTACAGCTTCATGGAACAAACACAGATTTCTCTGAGCCTACCTGCATATTTCCCTCCTAGCTGCTCCGCACCAAAGGGGTTCAGAATGATTTCTTTTTGGAGCCTGTGGAGTTGATCTCCAGAGTAGGTGCTGTGTCAGGCTCCAAAATGCATCAGCCACGTTCCAGATGCATCAACTATGGTGAACGATGGAGTGTCCCATTATAATGCAATAAAAATTGCTCGTTTGAAACGAATGTGGATTAAGGATAGTGAAGTAGCTATTATATAAGATTTTAATTACAGATAAAAAGGCAAACCCATCATTAGGAAAACTCTGCTGAAGCTAATGACGCGATCCAAGGATGAATTTGGCTATTGCTTTTGCTACATCTTCGTTAACCAGTCTACCAATTGCCCGCTAACCCCTCAAAACCAAATATGTTCTTCACTCCTGCTTGGGCGCTGAAGAATTGATTCCTGGTGATGCAATAGCAGAGACTAGTAGGGAAATAGAAACCTTGATCTGCTTGGAAATATCTCCCTCAAGGAGAGCTGGAACTCCTGTGCCGTCAACCTTGCAAGCTTTAGTTATGTAAGGGTAGCATCACGAGTCTGCCCCATTCCTGTAGTGCCTGTTGTGTCTCTTTACCCACTGGACCGTGGTCGCAGCTGGTGCCTCAGTGCTTTCAGGCACACTTTCTAACTGCCTGGAGTAACAACACTAACATCTGCACCTACAAGTCTTCTCTGCATATCTTCTTTCCTGCTGTAGCTTAATACGATAATCAGAATGGGAGAAAAAGTGACAAGTTCCAGAGGGGTAGCTATGTTAATCCGTGTACAGAAAAAACAACCAGAATCCTGTGGTACCTTAGGCCATGTCTACACTGGAAAAGTTAAGTTCATTTTGTTAGGTCGACTTAACAAGGTCGACTTTAAGTCGACTTAAAGCCTTCTTAAGTCGACCTAACAGAGTGGCAATACTTTAAGCCGACTTAAGTTGACCTTGTTAAGTCGACTTAAAGGCTTTAAATCAACTTAATAAGGTCGACTTAGGAGTAATCCCCATCCACACTGGATTTGAGTCATCTTAAAAAATCAACTTAAAGCTTAAGTTGACCTCAGAGGAGGTGTTATTAAGTCGACTTAAGCTCTTTTTAAGTCGACTTAAGGAAGGGCTTAAGTCGACTTAATGAAAGCCCAGTGTGAACGCGGCTTTGTTTAGGTTGACTGAAGCTTCCTTAAGTCGACCTAACTTGCCAGTGTAGACGTACCCTTAAAGACTAACCAATTTCTTCCAGCGTAAGCTTTTGTGGGCTCCAACCCACTTTGTCAGATGTAAGTTACAAGTTCAACTGAAGGATCAAGATGATATTTCAAATAGCTCTAGGATGACCTCTTGTGTTAAAAGACAGGTTTGCTGCCACGGTTAATCACTGGAAATAGTCATAGAATCATAGAACTGGAAGGGACCATGAGAGGTCATCGAGTCCAGTCCCCTGCACTCATGGCAGGACCAACTACCCTCTTAAACCATCCCTGACGGGTGCTTGTCTCACACTTAGATACATAATACTTTGATGTGTCTTCGTGAGGTGAGATACATACATGAAACGCTCATCTCTCTGTCTGTCCACCCATATGCTTATGTGCACAAAGAAGTTTACATATAGGTCTAGGGAAGCATACCAGAATTTATTTATCTATACGTTACTCTCTAGTTATCTAAATAGATACTAATATGCCCACGTTTACACACATGTAAACGTCTAGCTTTCTGTGTGAGAGGGCTAATCTCACACACACCATGAAACATTTAAATCATGAAATATATATATGAAATTTGTATGGGTACCCCGTGCTCCTACCCCCAAACAAGTCTTCTTTCTAACAAAACGGGGTTGTACAAGTGCTATTTTAAGTATATTTTTATACAGACTACCTATCCATTGTTGCAGGTGCTGTGTAAATTTACAATGTGTAGATAAAGATAAAGCTCTCAAATACAGTCATGAATAGGTGCTGTAGAAATCTTTTGTTATGTGTTTAAATACTGCCTGGTATGATAAAGTTCTGATTAGAGTCTTTCCGTACTACAGCAATACAAAAAAAATAATATACACACCTGATACTTATTAAAGTAATTTCTATACTATCCGTTGTGTTAGAAGGCTGACATATAAAATAGTTCTGTGTATCCACCTCACTAGTGTAATGGTTCTCAGCCACTGTGCTGGGTCACATTACTGTGAAAAGCTGGGGAAAGCCAGGGAAGGGGCTGGATTTGTCCTGGTGTGGGGAAGCGGGCTGGCATGTCCTATAGGGTCACGCACGCCACCAAGCATATAACAACCCGCAAAAGATTGAGCCCCACTGCACTAGTATACAAACAATGAAACATGCGCAGATTATACAAGACAAATGAGTGCAAAGAGTAGTTACAATGTGCACTCAAATACTAGACTAGTGAACCACGTAAGAATTTAAAGAGTTAAACTTTTGGCCATGTTCAGTGTCTTTGACTAAAATTCCCCATCCAAAAGAAGGCAGTAATGCCATCATCATTAATGTTCTTATATTTTAAAAGATAGGTACTTGGGTCTACATTGGATTTTTTGGGTTTGTTTTTGTTTGATTCATTGTTTGAGAGACCATAAACCCTTCCATGTGCCAAGCCATTCTCTTCTCTTTTAATTTCCTTCCTTCTGCGCTCCTCAACGCATAGCTATGTTATCTCATAGGATTTTCAAATGTTCCTAAGGGCACATCCCAGCCTCCAACACTAACTGCTACTCAGCCAGAATACACACCCCCTTGAACACATGATGTCCTTGGATTCAGCGGAATCTGCTGATGCAATCAATAGTGGCCATATCCTATATACAGTTTAAGGGTGGATATCTGACTCAGAGAGGAGTGTGACAGGGAACTTCTAGCATTATTTTTTGGTGGTGGGATCCCAGGATTTCCAAGTGTCATGGGCATCATATATTTGACTGTCTCCTGTCTCCTGTCCTGGTCCACTCACAGACTGATACCTGACCAGTTCACAGCTAGAAAATGACATGTGCCAAAATACAGTTAATATTCCAGGTGATAAATCAAATGGACGAATGAACTCCTCCGTGCTCAATTATGTGGCTTTCCAAGAAATGGCGTTAAAATAAAAATATAACCGGGGCCAAGACTGTAATAATGCATGTTACCCACGACCAGTCTTTCAAGAGATTTATAGCTCTGTTCTCTTGCCTGAATGATTTTATTCTATGCTTCTTTCAGAGATGATGGATGCAATGCCAGAGTATTAATTTGTTCATTCTTCATAGTCTCATTTTCAGTCAATTTTGCTGTCCTGCAAAAGGCTTGACTGACAACTGAAAACCTGACCTCTTATTAGACCCGGTTGTATAAGCATCAATGTACACAAGCGTATGAATAGTCCCATTTATTTCAGTGCGCCTATTTGTGTGCTTAATCCACACAACATTGACAAATTGGGAAGCACCACTACCATATTCCTCTCCCCATTGCTCCGTCCAAAGTCATAAAAATGCTTTAAAGGCCCCTTCAGTCTCCAAGGCTATTCAGCCAGATGGTTTCTGGGATTCAAGAATTATTTTGTTTGCATGAAAACAGGATTATTTTTTTTCCCCTTAGAGTTCATTCCTTTGCCATGGGACAATGCTCTGGAAAATTTCAGGGCTCACCTGTAGCAATCTTACCATGCTCAAAACTTTAATAAAGCAATGCCATTGGCCTCAAAGATTTTTATGGGAAGTTTAACAACGAGTGAAGGATCCAGAACGAACAGCCCCTGATGTGCTAGTGCATTTGGATCTGAGTTTTTGGTTCTCAATTCTAGTACCAATGCAGCTCAGCCATTCTGAAATGTAGCAAGAATCCTGTCCCGGGGAGAAGGACTGTGAGTCACTGTGGAGTACAAAAGCCCTGGGGGTGTTATATTACAGATGGGAAGCCTTATGTTGTTTTTATTCAGAAATATTCTGCAACCAGCTGCCAACCTTTCAGGAGAACTGACAATACTCTCAGAGGACACGGTGGAGAAGCAATAAGCAAGGCATTCTACAGAATGAGTCCAAATTGCCCCTTTCTTTGTGCTTTCTCTCCCATTTCAAAAAGAGTGAGGCAAGTGGAAACTTACTGGTCCAATCGGTTTAATGGAAATAGTCTCAGAAAACTGTGGCAATTACCTTTGTACAGTATGAGTGTGCTCTTGGGGCCAAAACTATAGAGGAGGCTATAGTTTATTTCCTAGGTGTGTTGCTTTTCACAGTGATTGCTATCTTACAGCCATAGGAATAGTCTACATTCGATGGGGCTTAATTCTGCTCACACGCCAGTTTTATACCATTGTGACTTTATTGGCATCAGCAGAGTCCTGACTTATTCAGACATTCATAGAGCTTAAACCTAAAAGGGACCATTCAATCATCTCCATATCAGTGTGCAAACAGAGTCAGGCCCATAGTGCAGAGAACACTTTACTCCCTATTAACTAGAAAGGAAACATTCTGTGCAGGAGTAGAATTTTGCATTGTTTGCTGGCTATTGATTTTTCTCAGTGATGACAAGAACTCCAGCCACCATCCTGCCCTGTGAGATCCTGGTTCTTCTTTGAGTATTTGTCGGTGTGGATCCCTTGGAGGAGCACATAAGTGTGATTGGATTTTTCTAAACAGCTGAGTCTGTCGGGCTCTGTGTCCTTTCATGTTGCCATGTGAAGCCATAAAGGGTGGGATGGCTGCAACCCTTCCTCAGTTCCCTCTTGCTGTCAGTGACGGCGAGATGGAACCTATCAAGGGTCCAACTTGCTATGCTTCTTAGAAAATGTCAAACCTTTCTTTCTTCTCAACGTGTTTGTGAAGAAACCTTCATCTTCGCCCTCCCTTCATTGGACATGAAAGAAAGAGAAAGAAAGAAATTCTCAGTGATGACCCCATGGGGACCCCATGCTAGAGCTCTTTACGTCAACACCATGCCTCATAGTGGACTCCAAACTTTCAGGGTTCAGGTTTCATCCTGTGAAAGATTGATCCCCATCAAGGTTGTACTAGCCAGCGCCTCTTCTGCCTAGGGGAGAACCAGATCCCGGGCAAACACTCTGTATACAGGTCCTTTTCTTCCAGCAGCTGCAAATCCAGGCCACTCATCTAAAGTTACAACTGCTAGAACAGTCAATCCGGATCACTTTGGATCTCTAGATCTTTGGCGGGCACTCCTTCAGGCACACAGTCATACCTTGGGACTCCAGCTGGACGGAGAAACCAGGCCCATTGATGTTAGTGATCTGCACATCATTTGCCACAAGAGGGCACCAAGTACTAGGGATATTAGAAAATACACAGTGAAATCTTTGATTCAAATATCATCATAGGGCCATGTCCATAGGTGCCTGCTACTCTTTGCTCATTCCATACTAAAGTAAACAACTGTGGTCTTCAATAGACGTGTCTGCACCTTGGGGGGTGCTTACTATTTAGCAAATGATCAAAGGATTAGGAGGGAGGGGGTAGTGAACCCTATTTATTGTGGGCATGTGGCTAGGGCGTTCTGTGAGCAGGAGCCAGTGTAGAGCTATTTTCGTAATGATTATATGGCTATTGAGGCATCACCGTACAGCCACTACGCTAAGCTCATGTTCAGCCAAGTGGTTCTGCTTGACCGTTTGGAGGTCAAATAGCCAATAGCAGACTATGTGAACCCATGGATATTTACCATTAATGGTTCCCATCTTGCTCATTTTAGAAGATGAAGTTACAATTTAGTGGGCTGAAATGGGGCATCTCTGCTCTTAGCTCAAGATGAGGAAGAGATCCTCACAGTACAATCAGATCCCAGGAGTGAGACCTGTATATTATTGGAACATAGGATCCACATTGTGATGTTGGGGACTGTGCTGTTAAGGGCTGAGTTTCCAAGACAGAGAGAGTGGGGCACAATCAAGCCCTTGTTGATACGCACAGCCAGTTGGAACAGGCTACAGCAGCCTTCCTTCAGCATGACTCTGTTGATTTGACAACAAAATAGTAGACACAGATTGAGAGCAAAGACAGGATATTAACCAAACCACTAACCATTCTGACTGAATAACAGAAGAATTTTGTTGAGTGACATTAACTAACCACATCAAGTCCATAAACAACAGAGAAGGAAGAAAGAAACTAAAAAAAGGCCAGATTTTGAAAAGTATTTACTTCCACTGAGTTCTCTTTTAGGCACCCATGTTTGATCATTCTGGATAAGCTCTTTGCAAAGGAAAATGCTCAAAGCTCACCTGTAATTAGGAAAAAGAATGTGTCCTGTCTCTTTTCTTGTTAAAGGCCAGCCTCTTTGTTGGCAACGGCACCTTCAGAGGGCGATGGCAAATCAACTTTTTCCCAGGCTTAAACCATGGGGAAAAGGAGACAGCTTTGATACATGACTATGAAACTTCACTAGCATGAGGGCTCTGAATTTCCTAAAGCTTATAGGGGCTTTAATTTTTGTTTCCTTTCAACATCAGCTGGCACTTACACAGCTGGGTAATGGTCAGTTGATTGATCCTGCCATGCCAACCACTTCACAGAGAAGTCATCTTTAAATTTAAATTTAAAAATATTAAAAAAAAATATTTGAAAAAGTCAAAATATATAAACCTACGACTAAGTTTTTCAAAATGACTTGCTCCTCCAGATGCCCAGCTTGAGACATCTTAAAACAATGGTTGTCAAGCCACGGGTCGGGACCCAGTTCTGGGTCGCAGCGCCCCCTGCTGTTGCCATTGAAAGACTGGAATGCGTTGCTTGAAGATGTAATTGTTGTGTCACAGGCCTAAATTTTTTTTTTCAACTGGGGCCCAAGGAAAAAAGGTTTCAAAACCACTGCCTTAAAGGGACCTGATTGGCTGACTTAGCGTCAGAGGCCTAGCATCTAGGGCTATGTCTACACTACAGGCTCTGTTAAGTCGACTTAACAAGGTCAACTTTAGGTCGACTCAAAGTCAACCTTGTTAAGTCAACTTAGAGTGTCCACACTAAACACTCCAGTCGACTGCCTGCGTCCACACTGGCAGGTGCTAGGTCCATGGAGGAGTGTTGTGTGGGCCTGGAACTGTGTTCCCTCTAAGATGCAGGTGTGCAGCGAACCAGGGGCCACCACACACCCGCGCATCTGGCGCAGCCTGATCCCCGCTGCGTCCCTTCCCTTCTCCCCAGCCCCTGATCCCCTGTCACTGCTCTCCCCAGCCCCCGATCCCCAGCTGTGGCTTTCCCCAGCCCCCGATCCCCAGCCCCATCTCCCCAGCTGTGGCTCCCCAGCCCCATCTCCCCAGCTGTGGCTCCCCAGCCCCTTCTCCCCAGTTCCCCAGCCCCTTCTCCCAGCCCCAGCTCCCCAGCCCCATCTCCCCAGCCATGGCTGTCCCCACTGCGGCTCTCCCCTTCTCCCCAGCCCATCTCCCCAGCCATGGCTCTCCCATTCTCTTCAGCCCAAGCCCAATTAGGTCAGCTTAGGCTATTCCCCATCCACACCGGCTTTAAGTCGACTCAACAAGGTTGACTTAGGCATTAAGTTGACCTAAAGAGGAGAAGTTATTAAGTTGAC
Organism: Pelusios castaneus; assembly: GCA_007922175.1. Classification (NCBI taxonomy): domain Eukaryota; kingdom Metazoa; phylum Chordata; order Testudines; family Pelomedusidae; genus Pelusios; species Pelusios castaneus. Next base: position 2,899,657 of record ML685805.1, on the reverse strand, counting down.
TTAAGGAAGCGCTTAAGTTGACTTAATAAGTGCCCAGTGTGGACGCAGCTTTGTGTAGGTTGACTTAAGTGTTGTTAAGTTGACCTAAGTTCCCAGTATAGACATAGCCTAGGAGTATTTGAAAAGGTTTGGGAGTAGATGCAATCTCTTTGAGATTGAAGATATCAGTGGAGACCAAAATATCCCCTTAGTAACTGTCACTTCCTGAGTAGCAGGAGATTTGCTTTCCTCTCCTTTGCTATCATTGAAAGTGCCGTTTAGTTTCTAAATCCTATTAATTCTGCAAAGATAAGCAGAGCGGTAGGTGAGGTTGTTACATGCAGCATTATGCAATCACTTCTGTGGGTTCTAACCAATCAGCGTAAATATAATTTGTGTTTCTCTGAATTTAGGTTAACCTAGACCTTGCCAGCCTGCAACCATCCAGCCCCTTCGGCTATGTCTATACTTAATAAAGGCGATTTACTGAAGTAGACTTAACTTTCTAAGTCGACTTTATCAAGTCGACGTAGAGAGTCTACACTAGTCTCTTAAGTCAACTTGGGGGGGGGGGGTTAGAGGGGCACATTGCGGGAAGTGTGGCAGCAGAAAAGGTCTCACCTCCCTCAGCCATGCCTTCAAAACAGGAAGTGGGCTGAGCCCCTTCCCTTTGTGCCTGGCAACTCGGAGCCTGAGCAGGTCATGGATCTGCCTCTTCTCCTGTGCTTGTCAGCCAGCTGAGCGACACCTGCCAGCTAGTGGTAAGGCTTCTTCAGCTGTGGAGCAGGCCTGTCTGGTGACTCACCTGCATGGAGGAAGACGACAGCCTGCCCCCCAACCCTGCTGCCCCAGCAAGCTGCCGCGGTCACTGCACTGAGCTCCGTCCCTTGTTGCCACCGGGCACGGGAGGCCCACAGCGACTGGTGGGAACGGATCGTCCTCACCCCTTGGGACAATGACCTGTGGCTGCAGAACGTTAGGATGAGCAAGTGGACCTTCCTTGAGCTCATGCGCAAGCTCGCCCCGGTTCTGTAGCGCATGGACACCCGACTCCAACCCGCCCTGACTGAAGACAAGCGGGTGACCATTGCCGTGTGGAAGCTGGCAACCCCAGACTCCGACTGCTCCATGGCGCAGCAATTTGGCATTGGGAAGGCCACCGTGGGGACCGCCCTCATGCAGGTCTGCAGGGCAATCAACTGGGTCCTGCTAGCCCGCCTTGTCACTCCAACAGCTTGGTTCCCTAGTCTGTAAAAAGATTATCTTCACATACTGCGCCAAGTTCTGCTCTCAGTTACACTGATGTAAATCATTCGATGGATGCCAGCGGAGTCAGGCCTTGTACACACTACAAAGTTATCGAGCGGTGAGGCTCCTTACTTCACGATAACACTCAAAGCGTCCACACACTAAAGCTTCTTCTTGCGCGGCTACAGCCCTCTTGCCGCGCAACATGCAAACCACCTAAAGGAGGGTGGTAAGGCTTACCACGGAACAGTTATTCCGTGGTACAGCCTGTGTGGATGCTTTTTGCGCTCTTGACAGCCTCTGGAAATGTCCCAGAGTGCCAAACCGGGCCACTCTGGGACATTGGAGCTGTCAAATATGTCAATTTCACTGCTCTAGCGAGCAGTGAAATTGACATATAAAAGCCGCTGGGCAGCCGGTTAGAGCCAGCCCCCTAGCTCAGCCCCGGGGCTGAGCTAGAGGGCTGGCCCGATCCAACTGCTCCCGCCGGTTTGGGCCACCCCCCCTAGTAAAGCTGCAGGGCTGAGCTAGGGGGCTGGATGGCAGCGGGAGCTGCGAGCTTAAGTGCCGCAGCCCCCCACCACCCAAACCCCTGCAGCTGGAGCCCGGTGAGTGGCGGGGCTCCAACAGCCGCCGACAGTGGAGCCCCTCCACCCACCGGGCTCCAGGACTGGGGCTCAAGGCCGCACCACTGCGAGCCTTTAGGCTGGCAGGGCAGTGCATGGTGGGATAGGTACCCACCATGCACTGCTCCTTCTAGCTAAAATTGAAAGGAGCGTGTGAACACTCCTGTCGCTAGAAGGAGTGCTGTGTGGACGCACTCAAGCGTTATAATTATAACGCTTGCTTGTCCCGCAATTAAAGTTATTGCGGGACAAGTCTGTAGTGTGTACATGGCCTCAGTTCCGCTTTACATTAGCATCATCCAGAGCAGAACTTGGCCTTCTGCTTAGCACCATGGAAGTTGGATTATTCACTGCCTAACTGCCGTGGAGGAGCAGAAAATAGTTTGCGGCTATTTTCCTTTACAAAGCAAGCCCATTAAAAACTTTGGCTCAGATCTCCTCGGAGTTCTCACTCAATCATCAGCCTGTGTTTGCAAGCGAAAGCAATACAATATCACTGAAGACCTGCCACTTTTCTCATTAAAACTCAACCAAAAAAGGGCTTTGTCACAGGTGTGTGGCAAACATCCGTGGCAAAAATGCATCCATTAACACAAAATCCACTTTTCTTTCTCTCCTCCCCATCCTTAAAAAGACAAATAAAATAAGAGGTGGCAGATGTTAATAAAACTCACAAGTATTTTGGGATTACGGCTACTTTGCATGGCTAGTAAGTAACCTGCTGATTTTAAAGATCTGGGTTTCCAGATGAAGAAACTGAGTTTAAAGAACTATTGAATGATTTAAAAAATAATCATGTGTGTTGACAGGCCTGGAGCCTGCTGCGGATTTCCAGGAAGGCAGCTGGCACTCATAATTGAGAATGATATTCTTGATCACTGCATTACGGGCTGGCATTGGTAACCAATTCATTTTGGCATTGCTGCCTAAGGTGGATTAGTGGTGTTTATATAGGAAATAAATTTTAGACCAGTAGCTACAAGAGCAAAGGGCAGAAGTAAAAGCTGCAGGCAGAGTGTACAGAGCTTTTACAAATTATTATAATGAGCTTCGTTAACCTTTGCTGGTGCGAAAGAGAGCGTTTCAGTTACACAGCTTCCAGAGCCAGTGGTCTAATGCATCCATTGTAGGTACTTGTATGGTCACCAGCCGTGTACCCTCTCAGCATCTTTAATTTATCTAGCCTCTCAGCACCCATGTGAAGTAGGGCAGTGTTAGTATTCTCATTTTAAAGATAGAAAACAGCGTCACAGGGAGACCAAGGCTCAGATCCTCAAAGAGGGAGAGGGAAAGGGATGTTTTGGTGTTTGCCCCTCCTTTTTATAGTTTCAATTCCCCTTTTGAGGAACATTTCCAGCTGGGTACCAGGAGACAAAAGGTCTATACAGAAGGACATTTCCTGCTGACTTTTTTCTCACCTGTTTGAGCTTCCTTTATCTCCCTTTCCTACTTGATGACTCTGTTGATTGCTTAGTTTGGAATACGTTAAGAACGCCATACAATGGAATCTTACAACTTTACATCCAATGTTTATCAGGACAATTTTGACCAGCAAATTATGAGTTTTCAGCTACCTTACAAGACATACTTTATACAAAGATTATTACAATAATGTGAAGGGTGTGGACACAGGGCTACATTGTGTCACAAATGAGCAACTAGTATGTGATGCAAGCCAAAACGCATGAACTTGAATTAAGGATTACATCATTCTTCTCCTTAAGTATGCACCATCTTTTCCGCTTCCTGAGCTAATGGCTTTAATGTCTCACTCTGACTAGTCTACATTCCTGGATAAATATAATCTTCTTTTCCAAAGGCAGACGCAAAGGATACTGCTTATCTACGTCTCAGACCTATTCGTTCATTTCTTTGTCTTCCTTCTCTCTTTTTTTCTGTTGGATTCCTTACTTCAGTGTTGGTCATTTTTGGGTTCCCATTGATATCACTGAACATCTGTGAGACCAGGGGCTAATCATAACCCCTTTCTGGTCCTCTAGGTCTCATCCTGTCCTTTGTTTATCATGCAGTTTTGGACTGTGAGTTCTTGGGAACAGGAACTGCCACATGGGTCTTGGCTATATGGGGGAATTGATTGGAATAGCTATTGCTATATGGTCACGCTTATGCTGGAATAACCTATTCTGCTCCTACTGTATTAAATTCCCTACCTACCTTATTCTGGAATAACTTTCCAAAGTAGACATGGTTTTACTTTGTAGTTATCTAACATAATGGAATTCCTGGTCTTGGTTGGTATTGATCGCCCAAGTGCACCTGTAATACAAATAATAATAGAAACAAATTGTCTTATACATTATACTAAGGGCTGGTGTACACTGCCTAATATAATGTAATGTAGCTCGTGTATCTCCAGTCAACATACTTGTGTTCACATAGCTCAGCATCTTCATGGCACTGTGTTGACAGGAGACACCCTACAGACAACCAACACGTGAGTCCTTCTGTAGGTCTTCAGTCAAGAAGACCCTTTTACCATTCTAATCATGACTAAATTTGGTGGATGAGGGGTAAATGCAGTCTCCTCTTACAGGCTTGTTATTGGTTCCTTGGAGGTGGGACGCAGGAGATGAGTTGAGGGTTCTGTTTTCCCAGGGACCCTCCTGTACTTCCCTCCCTCTTTTGTAGGGCCAGGTGAATGTAGCAGCCTTTGGAAGATACCCAAATACTGGCCTGAGGTTACAACTTCAGCCAGTCACTGCATGAGATTTCCTCCCTCCCTACACTATATACATTTACTGAGCTCAAGCCAGTCTCTTGGCCTGTTTGGTTATATTAGCAGATTCACAGCAGCTGATCATAGGGTAGCCCTGGGGCATGTGTCACTTTTATTTCACTTATGGGCTAACGTGCACTTTTTGCTGGTTGTCTCTTTGTGCAACGAGCTGCTGTACTTATAATGTACATGAAATTTAGCCTGGACTGGATCTGCTGCTACATCAAGTGATCACAGTGTTATCCCAGCATCATGTGGCATGCAGTTAACATGATTTTTCACATGAGCTCCCTCTGGGATTCAGTGTCTCGTGTGGAATATTTAAACAGCACAGGAAATTGATGCTATAGGCCCTTTCAGCAGCTCCTTTTCCTCCCAGAAATGGGCGAGAACTAAGAGGACACTGTGGCATGTCATGGGATAGTCCATTACCTAAGACGTACAATTACGCATTCAGTAGATTTTTTTTTGAAGGACAAGTGACTGATGAGCAAACTTGTGACTGCTGTGAATCCCAAACAAGTATTGCTTGCAGGCAAATATCTATGCGGATTCTTCTTCTTGCAGACACCAGTGCTGCAAAATGTTTAATTATATGCAGTGTGCATGTAACACTGCCTATATTTGATTTGGGGAAAGGAAGGGCTGCTACTTCCAAAGATATCCCGGGCTGAGTGGTCTTCAGGGACAAAAAGAGAGGCCATAACTTTTTGATCTAAAGCAGAGGTAAACCTCTAGTCATGGTGTAGCCACTGGAGGGGGACAAAGAGCTATACACAGGATACAGAGCTGATGGAAAAGTTTCTAACTAGTCAGGCGTTTGCAAGTCAGACTACACATTGCGATGTAATTAGCAATACAAGGAGAGGAGGGTATAGGAAAGCAGACATAAATTTGCAATGTGATGTAGCCAATGCAATATGGGGTGAGACTCCTCGGCCAGGAGAGGCTAGGCACTAATGGTGAAACACTTCAGCTGACTTCTCCCAGAGGGGGCACCTCATTGCACAGCTGGTTCTCTCCAGCACAGATCCTGCACTGGACATGCTTGCTGAAAAGGCAGCGGAACGGTGCCACAGAGCAGCACATTAGCCGGCCTATACGGCGGCTGTTGCTGCCAGCACACGAACTCACAACCCTTGCCCAACGACAACCTGGCAGAGGGTTGGGGGGAAAGGGATACAGTATCTACGTACAGTCCCACAAAGAAAACCTGTGCATATGGGGAACATCCAGGGTTGTTGCTGGTGTTGGGCAAACAGGTCATGTGGTCCAAATTCACCATCCAGTGCCCTAAGCCGTGGGTCCTGGCACAGCCAGACGCAGCCAGCCTGCCCTGAGCTCTGGTGTGCCTGGGGGTGGGGGAGCTGCCAGACCCTCCTGCCCTGCAGCACTAGCCCAGGGTGGAAGAAGACGAAGAGGGAACTTTAAATCTCTGCTGCTGTGGCTCAGGCAGCGTGTTTGGTGACGGGTAAGAATCTCTGTGGGGCCAGGCATGCTGGGGGGGGGGGGGGGGGGGCAAGGGCCTGGGACAGCAGGGGGAGCGCAAGGGGGGGGGGTGAGTGGTACCTGGGACCTAGCAGCTTTTCGAGCCAGGTGGTGATCCCAGGCCAGGGACAGGCAAGTTGGAGGGGGGGGGGGGGTGAGACCCAGCCCAGGGCATGGCTGGGTGAAAGCACCCCCCTCCGGCCGCGCAACTCGCTCCGCCAAGGTCGGGACCATGGCCGGGCGAGAATATGGCCCGGGGGGGGAATTAGAGCTTGGAGGCAGCCAAACGTGGGGTGTGGGACCCCTGAGGGATGGGGATCGCTCAGAAGCAGCTGGGTGTGAGTGGGGAGGAGAACCTAGAGGCTGGGTGTAGGATAGGTTTCATGGCCTGTGCGTCGTCTTTTTTTTTTGAGCCACGCTCCTGGGAACATCCATCCCCAGAAAGCCAGCAGAGCAGGAAAATGGTAATGTTCAACTTGGCTCCTCAACTATGCCCAACACATCCCTTTCACTATTTGCACTGCTCGCTGTAAACAAGGCCTGTACGGCGCCAGCATATACAGACACACAACACACACAGGCGTGTGTGTGTGTGTGTGTGCGCGCGCGCGCGTGCGCTACAGTCATCACAATGGCACACTAATGCAAAACCATAACGCCGACCTCCTGCTGCTCCATGGAAAAAGACTCACACCTTTCCATGGCTGGCTAACAGGCTGGTGCCATGGTGTAGTTCAGGTTCAGCCTGTGTTTCCGCACTTTCTGCTCACCTTGTCTTCTGATGGCCTTATCTGTGCGCTCATGGATCCATGGGCAAAGTAGCCCACAAAGGTCATGCTTACGTCTTTGTGCTGGCAGGCAGACGAAGTCACACTCTCTCACCATTTAAGAAGTGCAGCTTTTTTTTAATGGCCCGGCTGCTGTTATTGTAAATCAACTATTTCTTAATTTATATTTATTTATTTCTGGCAGTGCAGGTCACGTATAGCCTTTCTTGTCCTTGCTCGCTTCACTGTTTAGCTTCTGTTGTTAACACGCTGGTGTTGGGGGGTTTTTTTTGTTTGTTTTCATTGCATTTGTTCATTCGTTTGCATGCAGGAACGAGAGCGCTCCACTTAATGCTCGTTGGAAGAAACCTGGTGGACGGCTCTCTTGGGCTTAAACCATAAGAGGCAGTTACCGTTTCTGTAGTGCTTAGCTGCAAAGACAACATTTTTTTGCCTGTAAATTGAGTGCCTGATATTACCCACAGACTGTGGCTTTGACAACCAGTTTGTGGGGGGGAATTTCACAATGCCTCAAAGTAACGTCCATCAAGACTACTGATTCCTGGTCTTCACCATTGGGTGGGGGGAGGGCACCGGGGGGGGGGGGGGGGAAGAAATTGGGTGGCAGTCGGCAGGAGATACACATTACATGTATCCCCATGTCTATTTACCGTTGTGTCTTCAGGGCTGGCTTAATGCCTTTGTGGGTCCAGGGCAGGCGAGTGGGGGCTCCGGCACCCAGTGTGGGAGGAAGGTGGCCTATTTACATTGGCATACCCCATTCCCCCCCCAATCAGTTGTAGCATACTGTGGGAGGGTGTCTGTGGGCCCATGGCCCACTCTTCCACCTGCTTTCTATGGCTCCCTCCTTATGCCCAGGTAGAGTTGGAGAAAACCTTGGCTGCCTATGAGCTGTGACAGCCTGGGCCATGGGGCTCTGCTTTCACATTCTCCCTTCAGCCCCACATCTGCCTCTGCTCCAACCTCCAGCCCCTAATGGCCCCGTCTTCTGATTGCCCCACATCACCTCATCCCCCTCCAGCCACCTCTTGCCCTCCCGTCCTGTCCGGCCCCTTCACCTCCCCTGTTCCCCCTTGTCCAGCTCCCCCCAGACCTCCCCCTTATGACTCTGGCCCCAGGAATCAAGCTGGGACCAGGCTGCATTTCCCCACTCCAGCTGGTGGCAGCTTCCCAGTGGGGTGGGGGAACCTCAGCTGGGAGCAGCCTGGAGCCAAATCCTCCCCCAGCAGCTGGGGGCTGTGGCATTTGGGAATGGGTGGGACGACCTCGCCGACATTCCTGCCAAGTGGTGCCTCTCTGGGAGCAGGGGAAAGCTGGCAGGAACTGGATTTTTTTGCAGTTCCCCGTCCTCCCCTTAGTCCAGAGCTGCAGCCCCTTCATTAAGTTGGCCCTTGGGGGTCTTCAGTACACTGCGTTGCTAGAAAATGCCCTCCTGTCAACTCAGTGCTATGCTACTTGACGGGGGTGGGCTTCAGGGCTTGGGAAGATTGCGCTAACGGCGGCGAATTTGCTGCCATCAGTGAAGCCAAGCCCTTAGTCTAAACTGGATTTTCCAGCTTGAAATCTGACTGGGGAAGCCATGCCGTTAGTATTCAATGTAAGCCGTGGCTCCTTCTGGAAAAAAAAATCAAATGGCCCATGCTCTAACACCGACCGCAGCCAGTGCCCACCAAATGCAATGTTCCCGCTTAAATGACACGGTGCAAACAAATTAAGACACGTTGACTTAAATTGCCATATGCTCACTACAGCTACGACTACAATGGTACACAAGCGGCACAGTATATTGTATCTGCTCAAGGCCATGATAGGAGTAAGCAAGAGTGTGAGTAGATAACTGGAGCTCAGCGACATGCTTTTTTTTAAGACAGCAGGCGAGTCTTTGAAACCACAGACGTTTGATTCCTACCCACTGAGCCCGATGATCTAGCCAGTTTTCTATCCAACGTCCAGGCCATTCATCCAACCCATACTTCCTTAACTTTCCAACAGGAATGCTGTGGGAAATGGTATCAAAAGCTTTGCTAACGTCTAGGTGTATCATGTTGACGGCTCTTCCCACATCCACCAATCCAGTTATAAACGGTGTGCAGTGTACCATCCCTGTTTATTTCCCTTTGGACAGCCAGGCACGTATATTAGGCTCCCTATTGAGCAACACAGAGAGTTTAGAATGTGTGTTTACTTTATTATCGCTCTCAGGAATTTACCAAGGTGCATGTTCAGCCCCCTGTAAAAATTTGGAAAGAAGCTTCATGGTCAAAGTTGATCTGGCATTATTTGGCAAATGATGTGGGGCTATTTTCACCATTTGATTTAACTGGGAAAGGAACCGGATAATAACCGAAGAGAGGACCTGCAGAGATGGGGCATATTATGGGGCTGTTTCCTCAGGACCAGTGATAGCTAATAAGAGGCTTCCAAGTGTTTAGGCGGAAAACAAGCCCATCCCGCTCCCTGACACACTAGAGCAAATATACAGCTGAGAGAAGAAAAATTTCAAAGTTTATTAAACATTAAGAATATCAGACAAAAAGATTTGGGCTGAACAGCGTAGAGGATCAATCATGACATACATTTATTTTGATCTTATAGGTAAAACTTGTATTTAAACAGATGCTGTCTTGTGGTGTTGCCCAAAATACAATGGTTCATCACTTGTAATTGTTATTTCCCCCCCCCAAGTTTTAAAAAACAAACAAAAATAAAACACACACCTCTCTCTCTCGCTAATAAACCACACACAAAAATCATTTTTAAAGTGACACTCGTGGCTGACAAAACCACAAAGGCAAGATAATTCAATCTTTAGCACATGCCATTTTGCAGAGATATTACAGAGTCCTCAGTCCAATGTCTGATGTTATGCAGCATCTTGATGCTGCAACAGGTTGAAACAGCAGACTTGAGTTAAGCTTGAAGCATCAGCCCAGAATATTTTCTTTTTGCTCTGAATTCCTTGCTTTTGTGTATTTAAGTCAGAACTTTCATTCCATGAAGCTGGTTCTTTTAGTGCCAACAGCATCTGATGACCCCTAATTCCTAAGGTGATAAGACCTATGAATAGAGTTGAAATTGATTAAAAAAATTTTTTTCTTTTAAAGTTGAAATAATTGACTTATGATCCTGTATAAAGCAAACATTTAGCCAATGCTGCTTGTTTACTTATTAGATTACAGTGGATTATTGTGAAAATATATAATTAGATCATTTTTAAAAGCCATATAATTTGATAGACCCAAGAACTCCATTAACGTCAATAAGGCCCATCAGAACCACGTATATCCCTGACATGGGACCTTTAACGTTGATACAAGATAAAAGATTTTTTTTTAATTGTTTTTCTTTTGGGAATGCATCCTGGACTGAGCACTTACATTTTGAGGTTTAGCCCAGATGATATTAGGTACCCAAATCCCGCTGTAAGAGAGAAGTGTCTGACTCCCTTAGGCGGGATTCCCTCTGGAAATTCTAGCCTAAATACCCCAGTTATAACTCCCTAAAAATTATGGTGCTGATGGCAGCTTTAATGGAAATGCTGACACAGCTGTAGTGTTAGCAATGCTTCCGGGCTTTGCATTAACAGTATAAGCTAATGGACTGAACAGCCCTTCCTGATTATTCTGAGTCTCTCCAAGTCAAACAACATGTTTTCATTTTGTTGTGCTCAGTGCGTTTGTCTCACCTTCACACTTAAAGAGCTAAGGCACCTGGACAGACTCAGAAGTGTTTGGGATGTTAGATGAGGTAGCTGCTAGAAACCTCCTCCTCCATTCCCCTCATAAACAAGTCTGAACAAAAACAAGAGTCTCTCCCCACACACCCCACTAAAAAAAGACAAAAGTGCTCATTTCTAAATTTTCTCAGCTGCCTTTTATGGTTTGATGAATGATTATGGCAACAATGCAAATGCCCAAATCCTCCCGTTATGTGTACCAGGTGATTTCACAAACTCCTGCTATTTAAAACTTCATGTCGCAAAAGATGGCATTCCAATGTTGTCACTTTGCTGCTGAGTGTGTTCACATGAGTGGCATCTTGCTGAAGCCTGCCACTACTAAAGAATATTTTTTAAAAACCCAATCTTGTCAATGGGTATATTGACTTGTATCCAACATTTTCAAGCCAAATACACATTGAGCATCCCATTTAGTTATATCTATATTGACATAGCCAACACTTTCAGGCCAAATACATATTCCACACATCCCATCTAGTTTATACTGAACAATGATTGACTTTCTATGCTCTGAAGCTCATTTCAATCCATGAAATTAATTTCAATCCATGAAATTAATGGTTCATAGAAAACTACCCAATATTAAGTGACCCTGTATAGTAGGGTGTATGGTTTTTGAGGAAGAAAAATGGAAAAATCCCATTGTGTAAGGGTATGCTGAACACGGAGCAAAATGTTTACTTCTTTGTAACAACCTCGTTAAGCAATAATATGATTTACTGGAATGAATAACCCTTTGTGGGAGGGGAGGAGCAGAGGGGAGAGTGGCAAAACCTAGAAAACTGTGTGAGTCAGACATGTAGCACCATATTTTCCTCACATGTAAATAAATGTATGCAATACATATAACTGTATAAAGGAACAGAACCATTTATTAACTATTTCAGATGGAAACAAATTCTAGCAGCAGCAGCAGCAGCAGCAGCAGATTTGAAATGAGCATGAGATTTTTATTTTTCTGCCTCTGCAAAATATTGCATTGTCCGGTATATATTTGACTGAACTCCATGTTGTGCTTTATCTGTTTCAAACGTTTGGTTTTTTTATGTTTCTAATGGAAAATGATAAAGCCTCTTAATATTTTAAGTAACATGAAGCACCCTGTCAAGTCATATTACTTTCAGAAAAAATTAATTTAAAGCACAGAACATGCTGATGTGTCCGTGGTAGGCTTAAAATATTAAAGATCTCAAAAAACCTAAAGCACTTCCTCTCTGTACAATACTGGTGAATATATATCTTTACTATATATTTTAAACATGGAATAACTTTTTCCTTCTCTTTGTTATATATAATATAAGTCTTTCTCAAAATACACTGTCAGTATTTGTATTTGAAAAATACTGTACAAAAAGACCCCATACTATAATTATTCTGTATAAACTTTATACATTTTATATTATCTATTCTTTTGGTCTATAGTAAACATTTAAATTGATTGGATTAACCACAGTATATGACAACACCATTGCCTTCTGAAATATACCAGTGTCTCTTACATTCATTTTCAGAAGTCCACTTTGTAACAGAACATATGTTCAAAAAGTAGATATAGAGAAAACAGAATACAGTTCAGAACCATCAGTTCAAGACACACTCAAAATAACATCATTAAAAAAAGGGGGGGGGGTTGCAAGACAGTGACTCTTCTAACTGAATAAAAAGGATTTTAAAACAGCAATAAGATACAATCCTCAGAAAATATATTACAGAAAGTGGAAAAATGAATAGTTAATTCTGTAATCACAAAATGGGAGTCTGAGCCAATGCAATATTAAATGAAAACAAAAACAAAAACTCCTCTAATTTCAACATTACATCTGATTTAATACTTTTTAAATTTTGTTGCATCTACTAATTGTCCTCTCTCTTTCATATACACACTCGATTCCAGGGGTGCTTTCAGCATGCTCATATCAATGGGTTTATTTATTTAAAAGACATTAAAACTCTCATTAGTTAGGGAAATCATCCTTACGTCCGCTAGGAACACCCAGGCAGCATGCACTAGTGGACAACAGGATTATTGCTTTAGGTACAGAGTGTGCAAAATACACTCTTTATTCTATTAATAGTTCTCCTATCTATCTGGCGTTTGTGGAAATAAAAGGAAACTTAGCAGATATAGATAAGTCATAATGGGATCTATAATGAGTACAGCTAACTCAGTCTAACAGCACTTTAAATCTGAAGACAGCGATCACTTAAATTTAAAATACAATAAAAGCAATCTATAAATATTTCTGTTGTACTAAATTATTGTTTGTGCACTTTATTAGCATGTTACTTTTTCTGATTAGGACATAATTAAGCTATACTTGTTACCCTTGCACACTGAGATCTACTTTTTTTTTTTAAATTTTTATTTTTACTGGGATCTTTCCAACTAAGTCGGGAGGATGGAGCTGTTTAAAACAACATAAAAATCCTAATCAGAAGCAGCACTGAAAAAAATAAAATAAAAAGCGTACTATGGCAGTTTTAAAGAGTCCAGGTAAAAATGTGTCACCCCTTTGAAGAGGGTTTCATAAAAACGGGAAGTGCAGAGATGCGTGCACACACGCATACACAAATGAAAAATAACGTAAGTCAGTTTTGTTTCTGTTTCTGGTAAAGTGCTGATGACAGAAAGGTTGGTTTGGGTGTGGTGCTATCAAACAAGAAACACATTGTCCATCTATTAAAATGCCAACCCACAACAAAAAAAGAAGAGAAATCGCCATTTACAGGGGCCCGTGCTGAGCTTCATACTTTGCCAGCACATTCTTGCATTTGCCCATCTCTTTCCGTAGATCAGCCACCTCTTGGCGGAGGGCTGAATTCTCTTTCTCCAGGAATGAGGCGCGGATGGCAATCTGGTTTTCCTTCAGCCTCCGGGCATCTCTCGATCTTTTGGCAGCCATATTGTTCTTTCTACGTCTTGCCCAGTATTTGTCATCCTGCTCAGTAAGCACATAAAGAAAGAGACAAGATATTAGATTTCAGTAACCTAAGAACCCCTTACGGCATGAGGTTCCACTGTGAACCGCACTGCAGTCTCTCGTCTCCAACGCAACTTTACATTTGATATTTCACTGCTTTCATTTGCACATCTCACTGAACAATGACGACATCAGTCATTCTTGGGGCAAATACTAGATCTATGTGCAATGGTCCACCAAATGGGCATACATGGAGGCTTGTTATTTACCTAAGCGTCTGCACTATGCTCACCACCATGGTATCTTGGTTCTGAAGACCTCCAAAGAATAACTAATATACAGCTAGAAACTTGCAGTGCACCACTCATTCCACTTACCCCAGTGAGGAGCACAAATTTTCTGAAATGCGGACCGGGTATAGAGGTCATTGTCAAACAATTGCCACTGAAGTAAGTGGGGATTTTGCCATTCATTTCAGCAGAGCCTAAGGGGCAAAAACCCGATCCATTGACGGCAATGCCAAATCTCCAGTGAATCAGGTCCTGACGGGGTGGTCTCCAACCTTTCTGGTTCGAGAGCCACAAATACCATTTTTTACAACCCTGAAGGGCCACCAGTCTCTGCTAGCAGCCTCTCTCTCCTCCGTGTCCCCCCACAACCCGGTACTGCAGCCAAACAGGAGTTCAGCAAGAACGTGCTCCCATCCCACTGGCTGCAGTGGTGAAACCTCGCACTCCCTACAGCCATGTGCCCTCCACCTGAGTCCCTAGGTAGTGCTTCCTTCTGAAGCCAGGGGGATGAGAAGATCAGTGCTCCTCTCTGCTCCCTCTGGCTCCAACAGGGACCCCAGAACCTATGGACCCAGGCGGATCACTTTGCTGTGCTCTGTGCTACAGCTGGGAGAGGGGAGCGCTGATCTCTTGTCCTCTTGACTGCAGCAAGGAGCCTGCACCGATCTTCTAGCTCCACCTGGACCCTTAGGCAGTGTCTCCCTTTTGCAAGCAGTGGAAGGAAAGCAGCAGCAGACCACTTTGAAAGGCCCCATGTGAGCCACAGGGTGGGAACCACTGCCCTAAAGTATAGAACTTTGTGAAGCACATGCTCTGTTCCCTAGGCTCTGGCCTGGGATGTCCCACCATGGCCAGACATGCTCACCCTCATGTTGACTGGCTTTCTGCACCACCGTCTCCTCAGCCTCACTCCACTTGCTCTCTACCCTTCTCTCCCCAACTTTGTTCAACTTGCCTCTCCCTCTTTTCCTTTGCTTTTTGTTTACTCTATTACCACTCTCCTGAAAGAAGCAATAATGGCTCTTCGACACTAACATGCAGTTTGCCATGATCCTGTTCGCTCTGCTTGTATGTCGTATCCCCATCCCTGTACCATTTGTCTGTCTCATCTATTCAGCCTGCAGGGCGGTGACTGTCTTCTACTCTGTGTATGCAGTGCCCAGCCAGTGGGGCCCAGTGATTGGTCACTGGACTCTAAGGCTATGTCTACACTTCGTAATTTAGGTCGACTTTAGTTAAGTCGACTTAGCATGTCTACACTATAAAATTAAGTCGACTTAAGGGGGAACTTACAAAGTTGACCTAGAGCGTCCACACTGGACGCCTACGTCGACTTTTAGGGGCTAGGCAAACCTTGGACTGGTCCATGGTGGCAGGGGGGGGACCCCTTGCCAATTGCCAGGGGGCTCAACCTTTGCCCCATTGTACCTGGGTACAATGGGGCAAAGGGGGACAGGGATCCTGGCAGGGCAGAATGGGCAGGGCTCTGCCCTGCCCTGTGGGGGGGCATGCCAGGCACCCCCTGTGCCCCCCCCGGCAGGGTGGGCAGTGGGGGAGTCCTGGAGAGCCCTAAGTCGACTCTAAGTCGACTTAGGGCTACTCCAGGTCTACACTGGCTTAAGTTGACTTTAGAAAGTCAACTTAAGCCTAATGTCGACTTTAAAGGAGGTTTAATAAAGTCGACTTAATTTTCCTTAAGTCGACTTAAGGAAAATGTAGTGTAGACGCAGAGTAAATTAAGTCGACTTAATTTACAAGTGTAGACGCACCCTGTGGCACTACCAAATACACGTAATAACAATAGTAATAGGCCCCTGGAACAGATGTCCCAGGAGAGGCCGTTATGCTGGGTTTGAGACAGGGCAGAATAAGGATGGACTGTTTTACCTCATGAGCCTGGAGCCACGTGTATATTTTCAGTCGAGGACCTATGTTGTGAGCACCTGCCAGAATTGGTCCCCAAATGCTTTAGTATGTTTCCTTAACACCTACTAGAAGTATCATTCAATAAAACTCCTGCTGCCTTCAGGGGCTCAGCCATGCTATTCAGCAAAGGAGATAAATCACCGATTAACTGCACCTGATTTCCCCCGCCACTTAAAATTAAAGAGTCTTTGCTGAAATAAGTGTTCGGGAGTTTCAGGGCTCCCCTGATCTCACCAAATTGGAAAGAAGTTCTAGCACAACTCTGGGGGACTAAACACCTTTTGACAGGGAGGTGCACGTTTCGAAAAATGACCTTCATCCATCTGCAGCAAAGGCCCAAGCACTAACTGAGCTCTCCTCAGAATACTGCCTGGCTTGAACACCTTAGGTCAAAATTCTCCTCTCAGATCCACACAACCCAGCCCATCTTCCGGCTCCCTTCTGACAGTGGCTTCCCCATTGCGCATGGAGTGGGAGAAGAATAGCGTATCAGTCTTAAGAGTTGCACTGAGCGGAGTAATCTGCCCTAAGGGTGGATCACGCTTTTCATGTTCCCCTTATGAAATATTTCCCCCCAGATTCCAGTGGTTAGAAACAGAAAAGGCAGATAAATACTTTAACACCGCACTTGCCTTCAGCCAGCCTGCTATAATGCTGTTCTGGATCTTGTGTACAGTGCAGAGCTAGAGGAAAACACTTCCTGTTTTAGTTCGGTAGCATTTTCCATGCCCTTTATATTCACTTTGAACTGGTATAAATGACTACCCCAAGCACAGGGCAATGGTCAGTTGGGCGCAGTGTATTGGAATCTCCATGCACCTGTTCTCAGACGGGACCCCAAAAAATCCACTTGAAGAAAAAAAAAACCACGACCCAGGTTTATAATTTCCCATCTCATTCCTCTCTACAGAAATCATATTTAAGTAATTTATTATTGTGCTATCTAGATCTCACCCACCTTTACTTTAACAAATGGCAATAGCAAATCCCTTAATTCAGGCCTGAAAGAGGCCAGGCTGGCATTTCACAGCCCCATGCAGTCTGGAGACAATGGCCTAATCTGCTTACTCTGCCCCAGAACTCGATAATCAATCCCACGCTAAAATAGGAAGAGTGCTTAGGTTTACAGCCCAGGGCAACAAAAAAACACTCCTTAGAGGAACCAGGGACCCTGAACTCTCTATTTGATCACACACTGAAAACATAAAGGCCCCCACAGAGGACACTAAATGAAATACTCCAAGAGCTTCTTGGAAGACAATTCTTTTCTGTCCCCATATATTGTAGATATAAGCTGGCATATTATGATTCCTTGGAGATGTCACAATAGCGACTGACACTATAGGAAATTCCCATTTTTCTTACACCTGACAACCCTTCTGATGTTGAGCACCTTTTAGATAGATAGGCCCCCTCACCAAGGGTGTCACTACAAGCGGAATTTGGCATAGCAATCACATGCTATCAGGAAATATGTATAAAGGAAGGCTGGGGATATGTGGACAAAGACAGAAACCACTTGAACTGTGATCTTTTTTCTTTTTTGCATTTTTATCTGTCATGACACCTGCTCTTGACAACACTTTTCTGAGGGATAAAAATAGCAAATGGTGACAGACTCTTTCCCTAATGCCATCAGCCTACTGTAAACACATAACAATTCCTTGTGTACAGGGGACGTGATCCAAAACCCACTGCACTGATTGGAAAGGTTCCCATTAACATCAACTAGCTAAGGATCTCTCTCGTGGGAAACAGGAGCAGTAGAGTGCGTGTGTGTGTACAGAGTACAGATAGAGTCTGTGTGTGCATATATATACACACAGACTATACCTACATATATAGAGAGAGACACACACTCACACACTATCTCCTTCCCCTCAGATCTGATTTGATCTCACACCAGTTTTTCAGTAATATACTTCCCTGGTGTCAAAGCAGTCACTTTTGATTTACACCAGTGAATGAGTCTGATTCAGGCTCCAAACGTTCCTTTGAGAAAACAGCTTTCATGTTTTCTTCTCTAACAGCCTGATCACCAGTTCCAATTTACCTTCAGATCTTCTGGAATGAAGACCTTACGGGCCTTCTTAATCATTGGCTGTGGTTTGAGCTCTTCTTCAGAGAACTTGCGTTTACGAGGGTCAAACATTTCCTGGCCAGGAATACTGGAGAGAGCGAGATCTGCAGGGTCGGGTTCATAGCCCACAGGTACTTGGATTGTTTCAGGGTCAATGGGACTCGGTGTGTTACGATTTGTTGGCAAGATCTGACCTACAGCAACAGAAGATGGGTTCAAAACATGTTAGAACATAAAAAGCAAACAGCATCTTTGCATTTGGATTTTAAAGGATTCTAAAATACAACGTAAGCAATAACTCATGAAGCATCCAATCAACCCGGAGAGGAACATGGTTAAGTACAAGAATATCCCTATTTTCAGGGTTACTTTCAGGCCCAAAGAGACAATATTCTCAGAAATACCCACGAATTGTGGCTGCCTCCATTTCTAGGTGCCCAATCTGGCACCTCACTAGTTCAACTGGAGGGCTAGGTGCTCAACACTCCGAAGATCATTGGCCCATGTTATTTAGTCATGATCATATTTTGGGGAATAGAATCATACACTCCCACTTCCAAACCTTGCTCTATGCACTGAACAGTCTTTCCTACTGTTCTCCTAAACAATTTTTTTACGTACCATTTTAAAGCGAAGGGTAAATGTAGTTTGGAATCAAAGGCTATGTCTACACTACAAAAAGTTAGGTCGACTTTGTTAAGTCAACCTAATAAGGTCAACTTTAGGTTGACTTAACAAAGTGCTTCCCCTGAACTAGTTAGTAAGTCGACTTAACTGCCCTTACGTTGACCTAATAAAGTGGACTTAAGCATCCACACTGTGCTTAGGTCAACCTAAGGAGTCAACCTAAGGTGTAGGCCGACCTAACCGGCGGTTCTTATTAAGTGGACCTAACCTTTCATTAAGTCGACTTAAGGAATTTCTTAAGTCGACTTAATGAAAGCCTGGTGTGGACAGGGACTAAGTTAGGTTGATTTAAGCCTCCCTAAGTCAACCTAACTTGCAAGTAGAGACGTACCCAAAGAGCATATCATGTTTCCAGCAGTATATACAATGACTGGTGTAAAATCTATTGAGCTTTGGTAAAATATCTCATCCATGAGTGTGAAATACAGCTGTACTAATTTTAGTTCCATCATGAAAATTTATTAGTGAGATTCTGAAAGACAATGTAATTAACTAGAAATATTAAGGATTGTGGTAACCACTTAAATTAAGCTGCAAAGGAGAAAGAACATGGGCATGTGCTCTTTTTATTCTTTTATAATGTATGAAAAGGGCCTGGACCCTAAAAGAGGTTTTAACTCCATGTTTTTGTCTTGGTAATATCAATTCTCATCTTCCCTGTTTTTGATGGATTCTGTGAGAACCAGATAACTGCTTCTTTGCAGTAGGAATGCCTGAACACAGAGAGGGAATGCCTAAATCTTTAACAAAAAGAGGTTTTCCTCCTAAGTATTTTTATGAAGTTTAACAGATATACAAATAATCTGACTAAATCTTCGCCACCCCATTTTCCCTGCTCTGGTTTCAATCTCTTTAGTCCTATTTATAGTAGGGAAATTTGTACCAGTGTAGCCGCCCCAATGGAACTACTCGGGTGTAAATTGCTAACATGATGCTTATTTTACTAGAATAAAAACTATTACACATACAAAAAGAAATGGTTACCTACAGCCAATCTTGCAATCGCCATTCAGGCCATATTCCTATTGAAATCTGTTTTAATAACATCAGGCAAACTTTCCGAAAACATTTAGGGGTCTACAGGTGAGATTTTACAGACATATTTCAGTGACTCAGGAATACAAGTATTACTGACTTCAGACTTAAGAGCCTAACTTAAGTGGCTGCTATTTTTGAAAACGTTGGCCATCTTTATTACGTTATACTTATTACATATATTACATCATTATTAGCAAAGTCATTATGACTTTAGAGGTACGATGGTTTTCATAACTTTACTAACATACTGTCTCTTTCCATAACATCTTCATATTTGTATGTGCATTTGTAATATTTACTGTGCAAGCGAACAGCTAAAATCATCACTCTTTAAATACCATTTCTAACTCCAACTTAATGGAATTGTCTGCCGCATTTTCATTGTTCTATATAAATAATAACGGTGTGAGGAAAATGCATAAGACAAGGCTTTGGTCACAGAAATGACTGCTTCGGTAACATCCATTTTAAAATAGCACCAATAACATCAGTTTCTAGGAAAGGCTGGGATGGGCTCAGGAGAAGAAAAAGGTGGATCAAAGTAATTTATTTTCAAAAAACAAACAAGCCCTGAAACAATTCAGTTACTGGTTCTGGACCAACAGTGGAGTGTTTCCTTCCTTCTCTCAAGAGATAGTACATGGCTGCCAAGATCCCATTGTTAAAAACTGGACATTTCCTGTTGTGGTTCATTAAGAAAATCAGAAAAAAAAAACCTTTATCCCAGTGAATATCCACATGGTTGACAGTAACCGAAAGACAGAGCATGCTTCTGACAAACGTATCACTAATAAATGCAGTTACAGAGTAAAAATCCCGAAGGGTGCCAGCGCTGTCCTGTGGGGGGGCGGGGCCCAGGGCCAACTGGCCTAGGCGGGGCCCCGCCCCCCCCATGCTAGAGGGTAGGCGGGCAGATCCACGCCCCCCACAGGGGGCCAGCCCGGGTGGGGAGGCTGAGGCCGCCGGCGGGGAGCCGGCTCTGGGCCCGGCTCTGGAAGCAGGGGCCACCAGTGGAGGGAGCCAGCCGCAGCCAGGACCCCAGGCTGCTGCGGCCAGTGCCCCAGCCGGGGACCCGAGGCCGCCGCCGCAGAGGCGGGCCCCAGCCACCTGCTCCGCCCGGGGGGCGGGGAGGGCTAGCTCAGAGGCCGGGAAGAGTGTGGCCGTGGGGGGGCTGCGGGGCCCGCGTAACCACAGGGCCCGGGGTGATCACCCCGTTTGCCCCCCCCAGGGACGGCCCTGGAGGGCACGCATAGCATACTTGCTACTGTGAAGAAGTTACCTATTGAGTTTCACAGAGCCGCACTATTTGACTCTGATGCATAATTAGCAGATCTCTCTATTCTTTATATAGCAATGAACACGCAAGTCAAATGCATTTTAGCAAATGAAGCAAAATAAAGTTAAAAGCTTAATGGAAGAAACATAGCACACTAGGTATTTTCGGTCTGCCTGAAAAGAGTTTCATGAAACAAATGTTCAGTTCCCTGGATGCACAGGACATAGCTTGAAAGAGCTTTGATTAAATCACTTTTGCCTAAGGTCTTTTTTTAAGGTGGGGGGAAAAAAAACCCCCAGCCTATTAACTATTTTAAAGCCAACCTGAGAAGCTCAGTAATCCAAAGGCCCTTGTTTGTAACTTTATTGTCAATGGATGACTAATCTCATTTTAGATATCTGAGGTAGGGTAGAAATGAGTTTATTTAAATGATTAAATACAGGCACTTTCCTTTGATGTTAGTGCATGTGCAGCTGTCAGACCAGAGCAACCAGATACTTTCTAACACACAAATACAGATCTTCCAAATTTTATCTTGAGGGTAGAAACAAACCAAAGCCATAGCTCTGAATACTTTTATAAATTTATTTTTGGTGGGGAAGAGATGTGTTCAAAGAGCAGAGTGGATTTTGAAAATGGCCCCTAGTTTTCTAACAGACTAAACCTGGCCTTAAATAGTTCTGAACTTTGAGATGAATTAAACACTGCTATCTATCTATTGTACTTGTGTGGAATCCTTTACCATAGCATCTAAGCACCTCACCATCTTAAATTCACAGCACTCTTGTGAGATCAGGCAGGGCTATTTGACCCCATTTTACAGTTTGGAAACTGAGGTACAGAGATTAAATGACTTGTCCAAGGTCACATAGGAATCTGTCTGTAGCAGAGCAGGGAACTGAACCTGGGATTATCTGTAGTCCCAGACTAGCTGCCTAGCCATTGGATCTTCCTTAAAAGAATCCCTCAGATACAAAAATGTGTTTCTGTATTTCTACAATTCATACAATTTAAAATAATAATACATAATTCTAGAGGAGATTTGGTAACAATTTGTGAATAGAAAATTAAATTCCCTAAGAGTTACTGTTTCAGACAAGTACATTCTTTTTCCAGCACAATTGTTTTTTTTTTGACAGACAATTAGGGCTTCAAAAAAAATGAAGTATTTTACAAAAGGTGTCTGGGTTTCATAGAAAATTTAGGGTTTTTTTCATTAAAAATATTGTGGCCAAAAACATCTGGTTTTTATTCAAAGTTTTCAGGTGAAAACTTGAACATACCCATGGGACAAAAAACTTTTGGACCAGTGTTAATTAAGGTACTTCTCCTCAGCCTACATATACATATATCTCTTAAATTGATCCAGATTAAATCCTGATCCTACACTTCCAAACAAGTGGACATTTGTCAATGCACGGCCCATTCATAAAGCTGTGCAGGAGCCCTGAGATGTACATAAATCATCTAGGAGTCCCCAGGCCACTTGTTTTTGAGATGTTTATCTCTACACATGGCCCAGTTCTGCACTCCCTTACCTTCAGGGGTTAAAGCAAGCTGGAACGCACCGGAACGCTGTTTCGGGACCCACAAATTTAAGGGGCCAGCGTTCCGGGGCCCGAAAAATTAAAAAAATGAGGTGGAACTCATGTTCCGTCTTGCAGGAGCTGCGGCCAATGGTCCCTGCCCCCTACCCGGCCGGAAGACGCTGCAGGGAGCTGCCCCAGGCTGGGAGTTTAAAAACTCCTGACTTGAGCACGCTCAGAGCAGGAGCAGCAGCCTGTGGCATGGATGCTCCAGCGGCCAGGTAAGGGGGCCCTGCATGGCGGTGTTGGGAACAGGCAGCCAGTGGGGAAAGGGACCAGGCGAGCCAGCTGCAGGGTGGGAAAGGAAGGGATCAGGCTGGCTGGGGGACCAGGCGAGCCGGCGGCGGGGCAGGCGGGTTAGGGTGGGAAGGGATCGGGCCGGCTGGAGGACTGGGTGAACCGGCGGCAAGGTGGGAAGGGAAGGGATCGGGCCAGCTGGGGGACCAGGCGAGCCTGCGGCGGAGCGGGCAGGTTAGGATGGGAAGGGGTTGGTAGGGCCTGCTCAGGGGACCAGGGGAGATGGTGGGTGGGTTAGGGTGGGAACTGGAACGAAAGGCTTGAGTCTACTACTGCCTGTTATTCAAGTTTTCAAAAGTGCCCAAGGGTCAGCTTGTTAAACAGGTATAGATCCGTAAAGACACAAACAGGTACACAATGGAATTTTGAAATTAATGGGAATTAGGTACCTGTGAGATTTTGAAATCTAGCCCCAAATAACTGTTAAGCCTAGATCCCATTCAAAGTTTAAGGCAGAGTTTGAAGTTTTTGGTCTGAGCCTTCAGTTCAGATTGTAGAGGGCCATGTGTTTAGATCCAGAGGTCTCAGGTTTCAGCCCCTAAAGAAGATATGTCAGGAGTATTGTTACGGTAGGAGAGTTCTTCCTGGAGTGAAGATGGTACATTTAATGGACTGTTTCTTTAACCCAGTGTACCAGCCTCTCTCATTCTTTGGCGAAAAGCTAGCCCAAAGTACCATTTCTATTCCTCCAGAACCAGACATACCAGTGGCCAATGCTGTTTATGGAACCAGGAATTGGCAAACTGGCTTCAGACACCTGATACTGCTTTTTGCTCACACTTCCAAGCCTCTCCTCTGCATAGCTAAATTCATGTGCTATCTATTACTACTTTAGATTGCTTGGCTAAGGTGGAGGATCCACCAATATGAGCCTGATCCAACAAGAAGTTCAGGCACCTAACTGAGAAGGGTATGCAAACAAATCTGGCTTTGGCCAAGTGAGGTCGTTCAAGCGTACCAGCAATCTGTGAAACTCACCAAGTGCAACACTTACCCATGTTGCGGTGGTTGGAGGGGAGGGGGGAGAGCGAACATACAGCCCAGTATCATGAGGAAAAAGACCGTCTCCATAAAGTGTGGCAAGCCCAATCTCACCCACTTTTCTGCAAAGAACTGACCAGATTCCCAGCACTAGACTTACGCCAGCTCTCTCTGTGCCCACAATCGCAAAATGTTTCACACACAAGTTACTGAGTGAATTTGTCTCAGGGTGCTCGTTGCTCAATCCAGGGGTTCAAAGTAAGCCAGAACATCCTGGAACACAGTTCCGGGGCCCATAAATTTGAAGGGGGCCTGGACAATACGGGAAGGGGGCCCAGAGATTAGGAGGGTTCCAGGGCCCGTGAAATTATATGTAAATTAATCACGCCACTGTAGTCAATGGAATTAAGAGGAGCGTGCAAGAGGGAGGAAAATCTATTCTTTGTCCAATATTAGCCAACTCTTGGCATGCTGAATCTTTGTATTTATTCTAACTATTGTTGCCAAAAACACTAGCCAGAAACCTGTCTTTGTTAGTTTACTGGTTAAAGGCCACTGCAGCTATGTGGTGCTGGAATTTGTAACCTAACACGATCGCACGGGCGCCTTTGGATCCAGTGAAGATCTTACTGTACAGTGTACAGTGTGTGGACTCACATTACCTTGCCCTACACTCTTTCCCCCCCCCTATTTGTATGGCACTTTGGACTCAGGCTCTTCCACAAAATTTGTGCTGGGTGTTATTTTTATGCACTAAATTCCTCACAGTCAGAGGCAGGTCAATGGAGAACAACGATCGAAAGGTCATGGGCCCAGCAGCCGACTAATCCCTACATCAGCGAGGAGCTCCGCAGCTGTCACAATATCCAGCAAGAGACCTGCTCAACAAACCAAAGAGGCTGTGGTACACAAACAGCCCGCCTAGATGAAAGCTCATGAAAAGGCCAGGCAAACATAAGTATCTCATTGCTGGACATTAGAAGCCAGTGTCTTTTTTTAAAGCACTCATCAAGTGACAAGTGGGACCAAATTTCCAAAAGAACACCAGTTTCCCTGCGGGCAGGAGTGGCCAGATTTTCAACTGTGTTCGGTGCCCTTTGCTTTGAATCAGAACTGAGGGGCGGCAGGGAAGGGGAGGCTCAGTGTTTTGGAAAATTTGCCGGCTTTATTTAGGTGCCTAAATGAGAACTGGTGAGAACTGAATTCCGGGAAATCCAGCTCTAAAGTTCCACAGCTATGATGGAAGCAGGCTGTGTACAGTGGTTAAAGAAGGCTGCATAAGAGTCCCCTTATGAAGCCCAAGTGATGTGCCTTAATCCTGATTTAAAGGGGGGAATATATATCCACACTAGCTGTTCTTCTGAAAAGTTTCCTACTGGTACAGTTCCACTTGAGCAATACTGAATATGCTAAGGGCTCCAGTGGATCCTTGCATTTTAACCACGTGATCTAAACCAGCTCAAAGCAAGTCTATAGATGACTCATACCTATGCCTATGTCTACACTTGCAAGTTAGTTCTAATTAAGGAAGCTTAATTCGAACTAATTTAAGCCTTGGCCACATTAGGCTTTCATTAGTTCTAATTAAGGGCTTCCTTAATTCAAACTAATAAATTCGATTGTTTAGTTCGAACTAGCCCTTAATTCGAAATAGGTAGTTCGAATTAAGTCAATGTGGCCACATTAGTTCGAACTAACTGCTTAGTTCGAACTAATCGGCAGATTGACTTCATGCAACTGACTAATTCAAACTAAGCAAGTGCCCTGCATGGCCATGGCTAGTTCGAACTAGCATTCTAGTGGGGCCATGCTAGTTCGAATCAAGTTGATCTGAACTAACTAAAATTAGTTCGAATTAGTTAGTTCGAATGAACTAATTCGAACTAGCTTTAGTAAGTGTAGACATAGCCTATGAGGCCAATCACTAACGCTTCTGATGTTGCCTCTACAGGAGTTAGCAATTAATGGCAGTAGGTTTTTCAGGATGGTAGAAAAGGCTTAGGGGCAGGGAACAGATCAACATTCACAACCTGTTTGATCCTTGTAGCACTTGAACACGAAGAACTAGCTTGCGGCTAGCAACTTATGTCACCTAAGTCACCAAGCAGGTGTTAGACAGCAACAACTTTTGCCTCTGCCAACATTGATTAAGCATCACAAAGCCATCAGGAAGGAGACTATGTTTATACCCCCATTTTAGAGAGTGGAAAGTGAAGCCAAAACAGTAATGTGCAGCGCTCCGGGTCACAATGTGACCTGATAATAAGTGTCCTGTATCTTAGGCCCCTTCTCGAACTACTAGTAAACACTTACTACTTGCATTATACAAAAACAGTTACAAGTATAAAGAAATTTTGCAAGGGTGTCTCTAGGTGGTGGTTTGTTGTTATTATTTGTATTGGAGTAGAGTCCCAAGGTCCCAAACAGAACCAGGATGTTAAATTATTTTGGTATAGCCAGTCAGAACATTTCATATTATTCTAATCAGTCAACAATGAATCCACACCGTTTTCTGGAAAGTCTCTCTCCCCTGTCCCGTTTTTTCACCCAGCTCGAAACTGACTGAAAAGTGTATGCGAAAAGGACAGGAATAGAAGGGGAAGGGTGGGACGACATTGTCTTGAATTATTTTTCTTTTTTTGGTAGTTTATTTAGTCATTTTTACACATCTGTATACGGGATTTGATTCCATTGTTAGGAGTCCAGCAAAAACAGATTATGTACTTTCAGTTAACGGACTTTCTTATGCAAACTAAAATGCATTTCAGGTTTATCCATTATAATACAGTCTGTCAGTTAAACTGACATACAGTCTTCTCACACAACTGCCCTAGAGAACAACACTGCAGTGTAAATATGTTTTCCGAGTCTTTTTTCCTCTGGCAGCTGCCTAGCTTTTGAGGGTAGTTCTCTGTCAGCGAATCACAGATTGTCCTGGTCTAATCTGTGATCTGCTTTTACATTAACTCTTTCCTCCCACAGATAAGCCCATCAATGCACAGATCTGCAGCATGGCAATCATGACGGAGCTGGTAAACTAGCAGAATGGGGGAGAGAGTGAAAGGAAGACAATTATTTTAGGAAGATGTCTCATTAACTAACATAACAGTTAGCAAAAAGGTGATTATGTTAGCAGAAATTAAATGTTACCTTCACTAATAGCGCTCTACTGAAATAGAGAGTTAAACAGAGAACGAGACCATAATCTAGGCTTACATTAAACAGAATAAAAATAAACAGTATATGTGATACCAACCCTTACACTTGAGAATAGTAACCACTGGCTCCCTGGGGTTAGAAAGAAACTTCACCCTTGGGGTCAAATTCCAAAGGGGTAGCCGTGTTAGTCTATTGTAGAAAGACAACAGAGTCTTGTGGCACTTTTAAAGACTAACAGATTTATTAATCTCATGCGATTAATAAATCTGTTAGTCTTTAAAAGTGCCACAAGACTCTGTTGTCACCCTTGGGGGTGTTACTGCACATAGCTATTATAGGGGTTTTTACTTTCCTCAGGAGCAGCAGTTCTCCAACATTTCCCGTGTGACCCCATTTTCATATGTGTTGTTTCCCACTACCCCAGCCAGCATGGAAGATGCCGTTTAAAAATGGTGTTTTCCATGCTGTGTGACCCCTCTCTCTCTCTCTCTCTCTCTCTCTCTCACACACACACACACACACACACACACACACACACACACACACACACACACACACACAGAGTACATGCCAAGTTATGCCAGAAGGAGGATGCCATTTTGCATCATTTCACACAGTACGGTGCATGTGAAGTCATGATGCATGGAAGGTGTCATTTGGTAGAGCAAAATAGCATTTTCCATGCGATGTGACTTCATACACACAAAACCCGGGTTTTGTTGAGCCCTGCCCTATGGTATGTGTTACCTCTAGCACTGTGTGCAGTCTCTCTTGAGATCTGAACAAAAATACTGTACAGTAATGTATAAGCACAAGGTGGGGCAGAACTAAATTAAGGCTGTGCACTGTGTGTCCTCAATTTATGTGTTTCCAACTAATAGTTTAAGAACAGAACCACACTGAATTATTTAAGATTAGAGCCTCCAAAGCAGTTACAGATAATTTTATTGAGTGGAGAACTGTTAATGGTATGCAAGATAGAAGTAAAGACTTTATTAAAAATAAAATAATGAGTTAAAACAAACAGACATTATGCCACACAATGCATTTATACCTCACATTCCAAGATGAAATGATTCATTCAGGGTTGATCAGTCCCTGTATGAGAAGAACGGGTATTTAAACCTTTCTCTACTGGCACCTGATGGGGAGTGACACATTATTCTTAAAATGAGCATACTACCCTTTTTAATCAATTACAGTAATACTCCTTAATCACTTACATCTACCATTTACCATAACTGTATTTCTTTCCCCATATTTTATCTTCTGTACCGCAAAACTCAAAGATCCAATTAACGTCAAACATCATTCCAATGACCATTTGCATCATTGCAAATTCTGCAATTACCAATATTCTGCAATTACCAATATTCCCAAACACCCCAAACCACCTGCTAACACCAGTTAAAACACAGACATGCTCTCTATATGACCCAAGGTTATGCTTTGCGTCACTTCTATTAATATCTCATTCAGGCACGCTAACCAGCTTAGCTTTGGCTAATACAAAACATGAACTTTAGGCCCACTTCCTACTTGCATTTCAGCACTTTTTCAATTAGCAGAAGCAAACATTACTCTATAGGCCACAACAGGCAACTTAACTTTTGAGTGCTTGACTTTGCACCCTAACTGCTGTTCTTTTAACAGTTTGCGTACTATATATATGCTACATAATATTGCCTTACGAAAGAAAATCCTAGGCATAAACACCGGGCACCATATAGATTTCGAGTTTTGTGAGGACAGAGACTAACTAAAATTCTCAATAGTGCCTAGGTGACTTAACATCCTAAGCATCACTGACTTGCATGTGGACGTAGACTCCTGAATCTCTTTTGAAAAAGGGGGACAGGCACTCAGGTAGGCTACGGTCATTTTATTAAATGGACATACAGTTTTTAGCTGTATACTGATTGAGGCCCCTCAGGACATGTTTACACTGCAAAGAAAAACCTGCTGCACCACTTATCAGAGTATGTCTAACCTGCAATTAGACACCCCTAGCTGGCCCATGCCAGGAGACTCAGGCTCTTGGGGCATTAGCTGCGGGGCTGTTTAATTGAAGCGTGGCAGTCCCGGCTGAGGCTGCAGTGCAAACTCTGGGTGCTTCCCATCTTACAGGGTCCTAGAGCCTAGGTCCAGCCCCCGCCTGAATATCTACATGGCAATTAAACAGCCCCACAGCCTAAGCTCACGGCAGCTGGTGCAGCCGAGTCATTAACTGCAGCCTAGAGACCATACACTCAGAGCCAGAGTAAGTTGACAAAGCTTGAGCGAGTTGGTGCCATGGGCTGTTCTTTGAAGTACCAACGTTCCCCCTAGTGCTGCTATAATAAATAACACCGCATTGTAAGGTCCCAATGAGAAAACTGGCCAAGCTCTCTTTCCCTTCTGCTTTTCTGGAGTAAAATGATTTCTCCATCGGTATTTGAGATCCACGCAGACGCTCCATGCAGCATCTGAACAATGTTGGCCAGCTTCTGCCTTCTTGAGTTCATGACAATGCAGACACAACTCACTGCTTCCTCCAACACACCCTGCTGTGTGCCTTCCTTCCACTAGCCTTGATCCCACCATTCCACCACAGTGGGAAAAAAGCTCTGCCCGCCCAAATTGCACCCTCAAGTGGTTCTGCAACGGTGGGAGTTTCCACAGAAAAGCCTAGTGTAGACACAACTTGAGAGCGATCACTCCTGATTTAGTAGACCACTGAGGCTCATTGGCTAGTTATGTTCCAAACAATGTGTGTGGAAGCGAATGGAATATTTAGCTATATGCCTGATGAACCTACAATGACATTCAGTGGAGGAAAGGCGAGAAATGGGGAGAGGATGTATGGATGGTTTTGCATGTAATTATTTCATTTTGGTTTACATTTGACTTGGGTGTGTTTCTCTTTGAGTAGCTGGATGTTCTCTAGATAAACGGAGAACTATACTATACAGTTTTTGTTGTTGTAGCAAATACCAGTATGCTAGCCAACCTTCAAGTGAAAAAGCTACATTTTTTCCTTCCTTCCTTTATGGGAAAAGGCTATGGCAATATTTTTAGTTTCATGTCATCAGAAAGAGTTACGTGCATCAGAAAGAGTTACGTCCTTTCTAAGAAAGTCCTAATATCTTCTTTTCACTCCAACTTCATAACCCACAAACAACTGATTTTACCAGAGGCTATCTCATACAGTATTCATAAGACTTTCTTAACAGGCACTATGAAATTGAAATCAAAGATACCATGAGGGATCATATGGAGTACATGTTATTGACAAAAGTGTCTTGTGCTCCGAGCCCAGAGTTGTCTTAGATTCCAAACTCTGCTCATGCTCCCCTTACATTGTTCCTTTTATTTATCTCCTCGTGAACATGTGTGACTGGCTAATGAACACCCAGGACAGGTGTCTTGCCCTGAGCAACACATCTAATGAAAAGCCATCATATGCCGCCTTGCCTCACCCATCTATTCCCTAACTATAGTCCCCAAGCCCATCTTGTTATCTCACTAGCTGTGTGTTTTCAAAAGTCATAGAGGGAGATTTCCAGTGGCACAGAAACTCACTGCACCGTTGACTGAAAGGCCACACAAAATGAGTGCATTTTCTAACCCCCTTCCCACAACTGGTAGTTAATGGTAATTCTTAAAACCACTGACAGTTCCTAAGAGATGTCCTTTAAGCACGAGGGAAACCCTCAATGTATATAGCGTTCTGAAGGGGTAGCCGTGTTAGTCTACTGCAGAAAAACAAACAGAGTCCTGGGGCACTTTTAAAGACCAACAGATTTATTTATTGCATGAGCTTTCGTGGGAGAAAATCCTGCTTCGTGAGAAATCTGACAAAGTGAGATTTTCTCCCACGAAAGCTTATGCGATAAATAAATCTGTTGGTCTTTAAAAGTGCCACAGGACTCTGTTTGTATATAGCACGTTACAGATCCCTGCAGACTTTCTCTTTCCTTTTTCAGTCTGCACATCTGCGCCGCGTGAACCACAAGTCTAACTATGAGCAACTCTTTTGTCTTCAGTTTAAGGATTTTTAGTCACTGCCAAAAACAAATAGATACTTTACCCAAGATTATTTGTAAGAAATGATCATCAGATTACAGAAAAGAATAGCGAGAGGCGTTTACATGATTCTTCCAGATAATGAATAATTCGTAGCTCAGTAAATTTTCTTCCCTCCAATTTAAATGAAGGACTGCTTGTGCAGAGAAAAAAATATGCATCTGTAATGGCCAAATTCTGCCACTAATTATGTCCCCTGGGGCTAGCTGGAGAAGCAAAATTTGTCCCTATACTCTAAGCAAGGAATGAGTGTGTGCGGAACACGTCTCTCTCTGACTTTGCCTATAATTTACATAAGTGCATCAATAACACAGTAGGTTGAGAGGGGTTTGAAATTAGATGGAACACACTATAATGACATTTCGGACAAATTCCAAAAGAACAGGCTATTCCAGAAAGAAATTATTCTGCACATGGCTTCCCAATTACCCATTTGATGATGATGCTTAATGCGGACTTTGAGGGTACATGAGATGGAGAAGAAAACGGGCAGTCTTACACAGAAAGTCTAAGAAAAAGGAATCACTTTGTCACTGGCTACTGGGCAAGATGTTCCCTCAAACATCCCTTCCTGCTACTGGGAGAGCCATCTAGCATCAAAAGTGTGAAGAAATATCATGCTTTGGTTGAAGGCTTTCAAGAAACAGTACAAGGCCCAACAAACAAGGAATCCTGTGGCACTTTTAAAGACTAACAAATTTATTTATCGCATGAGCTTTCGTGGGAGAAAATCCCACTTCGTCAGACGCTTGAAGATGGGAAACTTTCAGAATGGGAGGAAAATAAATGCAGTGTACAAGGCACAGTGGTTTCTGCTGCTCTTAAAATCATGTTTCACAGCACAACAAACAATCCTAATTAAAATTGATAACACAAATAAAGGCTCTCAGCTTGAAATCTTGTGTTCTCATTCTGAGGTGAGAGCTTTTAAAAAAAACAGAAAAATACACATGCTTGTCAAGTTATTTCTTTAGCAGATCCTGGCTATTCATTTTCATTCTCAATCTTTTTCATGTGTGACAGACATCATGTTACACCAGAATAAAGTTGTGGGGCCCCATCTATTTACAGCTGAAGAAATGGAAGATAGTTGTAATTCTCTGAAACCTATTTATGATACCATGTTGAGAATCTGTTAGTACACATGTGGTATATAACACACATAATGCTTATAAATGTTTTGGACACTGAGTGTTGAGATTAAAGCGCATACTGAATGTGTAATATCCCTTCTGTCTATTAATAAATTCCATTTCTCACGATGCGCTCAGGAAGTGTTTTTAGGGCAATGCATACTGATGGAATTGCTCAGGGTTACCATTAAAATTTGCCTTCTTTTAAAACCTTTTTTAAAAAAAAAAAAATAAAATAAAAATGTACAAGTAGGTGAGTGGAGGCTACCCAATTCACTATTAAAGACAACTCAACCTCCTATCTGCCAAAAGAGATTAACAAACTGAACACCACACTTAATGATTATCAGGCCAGATGTAATTAGCAAACGTCTATCTCCATTCACTGAGTTTCGGAACTTTTAAACATTCATGCCCGCATGGTTCAGATGTACACACATATATATGGCGTTGTTGAAATAAAAAAAATGTCAGCCACCAGCCGGCCATCAGGAGATGTACTTTAATGATACTTTTCTCCAAACAACTGCAGTTTGGGATCTCAAAATTAAATTACCAATCCAGATGTTTGAAATTATTTTCAAACAACGCCTTGCTACTGAAACACTACACTAGCAGGCAAACACACTGAATACATATGCAGTACTTTTCAGAGTACAGCTCAATAGATCTACCATACCAAGTTAAAACTATCAAAACGTTCTGTGTGGTGTATTTTATTCTTTACTTTCCAACATCCAAAACAACACGTTTTTAAATGTTGCTTAGACTAAACAGCAACATATTTACCTAGCTTCATTTAACAAGTACAGTTACTCATTGCTATGCAACATCATTACTTTGCGATTGATGAAGCTGAAAAAACGTCCATGTATTTTTCTTTGACAGTTTCATCGATTTCCACAACGCAATGGTCACTCTCAAACATTCCATTTACGTACACATCTATTTCCTTAAAATAAGCTTGAAACAAAATCAATGGGAGTTTTTCAGGTGACAGAACTGGGATCTGGTTGCACCTGTCCTATAGTCTATGCGATTCCCAACCTACTATAGGGGGTCTGCGGAAAAGAAAAATAACAACACCCTCACCTAGGAAATTATTACTGACTGCATATTATTTCTTTGTTATTAGATTTCCATAAAACATGGAGTGTAAAACCCACTAGTAGCACATGGTGGTCCATGAAATGTTTGGAGGTTGAAAAGGGGTCCGCACACTTGAAAAGGTTGGGAACCATTGGATAGCAGTGGTTCTTAACAAGGGATATACAGGATACATCAACTCTAGATATTTGCTTAGCTTTACAACAGGCTGCATAAAAAGCACTAGTGAGCTCTGTACAAAGTAAATTTCATACAGACAATGATGTATGTACTGCTCTATATATTACCCACTGAAAGGCTAAAAATCCAATCTAATTATTTATAATTATATTCAGCACTAGTGTGCTGTGATGCATTTGTATTTCTATGTCTGATTTTGAAACAAGTGGCTTTGAGTGAGGTGAAACTTGGGGTACGCAAAATAAATCAGACTCCTGAAAAGGGGACAGTGTAGTCTGGAAAGATTGAGAAACATTGGTCTACAGGGACTAGGTAGGAGACACGGCAAATACAGAGCTAATGGAATTTGATAAGGCAATTGTCAAGTTTTGAAGGATGATCAGAGCAAGTTAAATAAGTGCATCTGGCTATTATTCATCTTGGACTGAACCAATCCAGCCCCTTTTACAGCCCTTGCACTGCATCGTTCCATTCATACAGGATCCTTAAATGAAGCCTCCATATTTAATCCTGTGAAAACAGGTAAGTGCATCCCTAAATAGAAGGAGAAACATCTGATGGTTTGGAAAGCCCTGCAGCTGTGGGCAGTGAAAATTCACGTGCTTGGAAAATTGTGTGGGTTTTACCTTTCACACTCCTATTAACTCCAATTTTCATGAAGTAGGTGGGGTTGCCACAGCAACTGTCATATCACATCTCTTCTGCAGTCTGACATTAAGATCTTTTTTTTTTTTTTTTCAAATGCAGGCACGTGGATTTTCATGTTTTTCAATGTCCCCTATGTTTTGGATAGAAGACAATATGTGGGTAACGAAGAGGCTTAATTTAAAATGGAATTTACTTTTTAATGGTCAGGCGTATGCCATATTTTTGTTAATTTTCATTTTACAAATGCACAAGGAACAATAAAAACTGCACTGAACAGGCTTAAGGAGTTACAGGGTAATGTGATATATTAGGAGTCTATCTCACGATGAGGAAGGTGCTCTCTGCCACTGTTTATTCATTCTGTGCCAAGACTATAATTCAGTGCTTTGGTATAGCTTAAGAATCTATTCATGGGTGAAAAAAGAATTCTTCCTCATACTCAGATCTATTTATGTACCTACACTCCACCTAGACAACATGACACATTCATAGGACACTTTGTCTGGCATAACTCGTTGATCTAACGAATTCTTTAAAAAAAAATCTACTGAAATAAGAGACTTTAGATATTCACACCTCTTTAGAGTGTGTTTGTTCTAATGGCTAGGAATGAGGACAGGTTGGCTTTCCTGCTTATTTGCTGTGTGACCCCGAGCCAGTTGGTTTAACTCATTTTGTGCCTCAGCTGTGTGATCTGTAAAATGGGTACAATGCATCCTTCTAACTAGCTGAGTCTCATTGAATCACTGTTTGTAAAACAGCAATATCTGTGAATGAAAAAAGTGCAGTGGTCGCTAACACACATCATCAGACAAACCAAGAAAAAAGAGCAGCCTTGACTATCCTACCACCAGTTCTTGCCCGTAGACTTTTCCTCATTATTTATTTTTACTCTCTCTTTCTCTATCTCTTCAGGTAGCAAATTAATCAGTAACTCACTTCAGGTTACTCAGGAAACTGGAGAAAGACCTGCCTATCCCCTAAGGTGATCTTCCAAACAAGGCAAAGCTTGGATTTACTGCCAGGTCAAGGCAATATTGCCACAGCTCAAGCCAAACATATTTATAGCTGTTTCTTTTCAGTCATTTTCCAATGCAACCAATTCTGACACCAGATTATACTGACTGTATACCAATGGGGCAACGCAGCAAGTCACAGCCATAGAGAACTTCGTAAAAACTGAGTTTCATTTCTACCAAAATTTTTGACATAACCCTAGAGCGCCTACAATGCATTTAAGTAACTATATCTTGGCCTCTCCCTTCCAAGACACCGCATCGGGACTGGGGAATCATCTGGTTGCACTAGAAGCAGAGAGACATCTCTGGGATTTTGCAACTGTTTCCTTAAAAGGAAAAACTTTGAACGGCAGAAAACATTAGCTGCGAAACAGGGTGAAACTTGTCGGCAAGCCAAGGATGAGAAAACTCACCTGTGACCTCGCATGCCCTTATTCATGGCACTAGTCCTTACACACGAGTGGTCCCATGGTACAAACTAAATGTGTAAGAGCAACACACCCTTCTGCCCAGCCTCAGGTCCCATTCTGTTTTAGTCAATACAGGCAAATGTACACAATTCCTGAAGCTTGGGGGTGGAATGAGTTAAATTTTGCAAAGGAAAAATTAATCTCAGGAGACACCCCATTCTTTCTTTTGCTTAATCAGCTAATTGCTTAACAGGAACCTGTCTGATGAGTTTCGGCAGAGCAGAAGATCATCTGAGGACACTCTGGCAAATGGCCGAAGCTGCTAACTGCCACCATGCCCGCAGCTCTTTTAAGGCCTCATCTTCACTACGGGGCCAAATCAACCTAAGTTACACTAATTGAGTTATGTAAGTAACGTGACTGAAGTCGATGTGCCTCAGATCAATTTGCTGCGGCGTCCATGCTATGCTGTGTCGATGGGAGACAGTATTGAAGACAAGCCCTACGATTACTGTTTATGGCGAAGACTTTTTCAAAAGAAAGGGAAGGAAAAGTGGTTTCTAGCTCCCATTAAAATTCAATGCACACCTAATTCCTTTAGAAATATCCACCTGAATGTTTAAAGTCCTTAAGAGTGTTTCTGTGTACATTTTGAACTCAGACTTCACAGTACATAGCCCAGTTTTAATAGGAGTGGTTCCATGTATTCAGAACAGGCCTCGGCAAATATGTTTCTGGTCACCATGGCAACCAGTTTTACCAGCCTGTTGCCTAACTCCAGTACAGAAATGTACTGGTGACCAAAAGTAAAACTGCCGGCACCTAGCTGTGAGCCAATTTTGTCCACCCCTAAGTCAGAATCAGAGCAAATGTGATTTTTGCCCTCAAAGCCCACACCAGTATCCCTGCCCCATAATAAACCAGTTTACAGGCCAAATCCAGGCCAGACCCTTGCACACGTCTGAATTTAAACAATCCACTCACACCTGGAGGGGGTTTTTTGGAACTAACTTCTCTTCTAGTTTCTATCTGTACCAACTCCACCAAAGTGAAAATTATTGTTAGTAGGAACAGGAACACAGTTTAGCCCCTGCAGTGCAAGGAACAGGTCATACAGAAACTGAGGAGGACCGATTCAGGCAGTGTGTCCAATGGAACTGCGACCACAAATCTCTGAACAAAACCTTCCCAGAGAGGATTACGTGCTGTCGGGAGGTTACAGAGGTTGCTTGTGGCTGCCCTGCATCCTGTCTCAAGGCTGGTGATTTCAACTGCCCCCACCCTTGCTCCAAGCTTTTACTTAAACTTTGTAGACTGGAAACAGATGCTTATCTAAACACACAGGATTTAAAAGGAAGCGTTATAAAGAGGGAGTGAATCTCTGAAATTTCAGTCTTTAGATTTCAAGTTCAGTGAAATCTGGTGAGTTTAGAACGGGCCCAACCTGACCCTCTCCATGACGTCAGTGAGAGGCATTCCCTTGATTTTGTGAGCTTTGGCTCAGGCTGTGAGATCCCAATCTTTAAGTAAATGCACCTCGAACACTTCTAATGACCGTGAATTTGCTTGAGGATTTTCTGCTGTCCACTAATAAACTATACATCACTAGAAGGCATGGAGGTACTGCACATATTTTAGGTGTCCTGTAGCACCAGAGCTTGATGTAGTATTTTAACCTAAGTCTGACCTACAAAGTCACATTTTCTGTCATCTCTAGCGCTGGAGAGGCTACTGCAACTCCACTTTATAATCAAGAGCTTTAGCAATAATGGTCCTGATCTTCACTTGGTGTAAATCAGCATAGCTCCACTGACTTCAATGCAGTTTTGCTGATTTACATCAGCTGAGGATCTGGCCCACTATTTCCTTTTTCTAATTTACACAATTGTGAATTTGGGAGAGTCTGTTGCTATATAGTCTGTAGACCCGCCCCCCCCCCAGTGCAGATTTTGGAAGACCTATTAAATGGCTATGGAGGAAACAGCTATTTCAAGGTGCAGATCTGTTCAGATACAGCCCGTAGTTCCACATAAAGCCATAACAAATACAGTCTAGAAAAATAATTTTTTGATGAATAACAAAAATATACACCAGGTGAAACAGTCCCTTATAAAATACTACAGTATTCTCCCGTAACAGCCCCAAATGCCAGCATACTGCTACTAACTGTGTTTTGGATCATTATAGCATTTTTTATAAGGGCATCATCAAAAAGGTCGGGGTTTCAACTACAATGCCAACTTTCCAAAAAACACACACTGTATTTTGAAAAGTCAATTTTTGATTCACTGAGAAATAAATGAGTTTGCATCATAAAGCCTTTTCTCCCCAAGAATCAAAAAAACCTCCTAGACTGCTAAAATCAAATCCAGCCTTATTTTCATGGCTGAGTCAGATTGCATGCAAACAGCTTCACAGAAGGCACGTTGGGAGCAGGAGGGAGAGAGAAATTAAGAGGAAGAAGCATCCAGCCCAAAATTCTAACAGCACTCTCCTATTTTCCCAAGTCACTTACTAATATTTTCACTGACAATATGTGGTTTCCACTTACAAATTGAGACAAAAACAATACACTTTTTAAAAAAAAAAAAAAAGCTTCAAAGATCAGAGCGAAACAAGGTCAGTTTTTATTAGTTTAACAATTCTTGCTATTTTCAGAGCTTGAGCAAAGCCACTTCCTTCCATATTTGGCCTTCAATCAACCCTGGAGAAGCTTTTGATTTTTGAAGGAGTAACAGCATAGCAATGTCATTGGCACCCAGGGGAGAAAGGGGGCATAGTTAAGAAGTCTGGTTTTCAAGTTATAGCTTTATAGCCTCATCCTAAATTTAGCTCATGTCATGGTTATAGATTCTTAGCATATATACGTAGTGTGAACATTGAAATGGGACTTGAGTTGACTGGCCAAACACTAATCGTGGTGTTATATTACCTGCATGCAAGGAAAAGAAAAGAAAAGAAAAGAAAAGGGATTACTGTCCAAATATACCCACTGAAGATGTCCTGCCAAAGCAGCATATGTGTGATTGTGTGCTCCAAACTGAAATAAAAGCTTGGCGAAGAGCCCTGCTCCCCGCTGTATTTTGCTCAGCTAGCCACAATCTGGCAGAACAGAGTGAACACATTCTAAGCCACGTGATGGAGAAGCCGATTTCCTTGTGTTGGTTAAATGTGATCTTCAGGCTGTACACGGCAGCAGCTCTGGGAAAAATGTGAGAAAGTGGGAAAGAACAAGCCAGAGGCTACAAACTGGCGTGCAGCGGAGAAAGGGAAAGCAACTTTAGAAATTATTTAGGGGGTTGTTTCAATGGTAGTCTTGGCAATACTGTAGATTAACTAGGGTACAGTCCTGTGAAGGGTGCTAAGTACCACTCATTCTCATTGATTTAAATGGGAGTTACAGATGATCAGCACCTCTCAGACTTTGGCTCTTCCAGCCAGCACAGAGGCTCAACGCTAAAAGACACCAGGAATCGCCAGCAGTCGAGGATTCTGAGCGCCTCACAGGAGTGGATTGAAAATGGATTAATTCTTCCAACATGCTGAGTGCCCTCAAATCCCAAAGTCAATGAGAGCTAATGATGTCCAGCCCCTCTCAGGATTTGGCCCAGTATACACATGATTCAAATATATATTTGATAGTGGGCCCCAGGGCTCCAACTCTAATACCCTTACTTAAAGTAAGCCCCAATACCCCACTGAAATAGATGGAACCACTCACAAGGTGAGGCGCGACGGGACCCGAAGTAACATGATGATTTCCTTGGGATAAACGATTGTACAAACAGAAGGTATTATGATTATAATATTGATGGCGGTAACGCTTTTAACTAATTGACCTAAGTAACAACAAGCAGGAGTCATGAGAGATAACAGAGAGATGCACGTGACTGATTCACTCACATACCTGAGAGCATGTTACTGGTATAAGAAAACAGAAAGCCCCAACACATGAGCTCAGAAATATATCTCTGTTGCAAAAAAAAAAAAAAAAAAAGATGAAAAATGAAACAGAAGCAGGGGTACAGAATGAAAATATATCTGTTTATTTACTACAGAAATGAGATGATAATCTAGATACGTGCAGAAGTTCCTGAAATCCCATGCATGCAAGTGACATGGTCTCTCCTTTGGTCTAATGGATGACTCCTTTTCATATGTTTGATTTTCTCTCACTAGTTAATGAATTGCATTTACATCTTTGGTTTTCTCATCTCCTTCCATGTAGTGCAAGAAATGAAGCCATGACAAGTGGAATCTTGTAGCTTTTCCTAAATCATTAAACTTTATTCTAAAGAGCTTTCCATTTGGATTGCTGATTTTTAGATCAAAAAACAAAATGCACTGAGCAACCACAGAACCCCTGCCAGCTGTAGTCACATGTGAGTAATCTAATGCAAAATCAAATGGGTTTAGACAAGTAGGCATATAACTGTCCGTTAGAAGAAAAACAACAGAGTCCTGTGGCACTTTTAAAGACTCACAGATTTATTTATCTCATGAGCTTTCGTGGGAAAAAAATCCCACTTCGTCAGATGCT
The DNA here is from genome assembly GCA_007922175.1 of Pelusios castaneus. Lineage (NCBI taxonomy): Eukaryota > Metazoa > Chordata > Testudines > Pelomedusidae > Pelusios > Pelusios castaneus. Next base: position 2,859,709 of record ML685805.1, on the reverse strand, counting down.
AGATCAAAGCGTCTGACAAAGTGGGATTTTCTCTCATGAGATAAATAAATCTGTTAGCCTTTAAAAGTGCCACAGGACTGTTGTTTTTCTGCAATAGACTAACACGGCTGCCCCTTTGGTCCATTAGAAGGTTAACGACAATAATGCAGACTGCAAGACAGGCCCTTTTTTTAAAAAAAGGAGGAGGAATCTTTCCATATTAGCAATCCATTTGCACGTTTATTTTTATTATGATTTTATACATTAAACTACATAAATGACTTGATTTTCGAAACCTTGCATGAGCAAACTTCCATTGTGATTTGACAGAATATAGAGTCTGGGTTTCATCTAACTTTGTTATTATGTTTAAACAACTCATTATTTTAATGCTCTTCTAGGAATCAGATTAAATATTCTGGAACTGAAAGCCCACAAAATCTGTTATTAAGGACCTAGCCAACAGGAAACCTTTTTTAAAAACATGGTTTCTGCTAACAGTTTTCCCAACCAGTGTCATGGGCCGTAAGTTTTTTTAAAAAGCTTTTTTAGACTAGATTCTGCTGAGAGTCTATCCTGGAACATGAGCATGACTTTCTATATTTTGGCTCAGTCTGCTTTCATGAGAAAACCATTCAGAATCCTGACTGATGAGTGGGTGGAGGCTGGACCTATAGATGACGTGATTTTCAGAGACAAAAAGCCTGAAGAATAGCTTTTAACAACCTCACGGCTGACGCAAATGAGTGTCCGAAGTTTTCCAAAAGTTTCCTAACTCAGCAAAAACTCAGTAGGGGCCCTGTTCAGTAGAAAGGTGTTTTTTTTTTTAAAAAAAGCAACCACTGATTTTTGGTTGCCCTACTTCTGAGGTCCCTGACTTCTGACACCTGTGCTCCGGTTGTCAGATGAGCTGAGAACCCAAGCAACATCAATGGGAGCCAAGGAGCTGATGTGTTTCACACTGGCACCCAAAATCATTGACCCCTCCTTGAAAGTTTTCAACTAAATCTTTTCAGAATGCAGGTGCTGGGATTAAAACGGATTTGATTCTAAATTCTTTCCTTTTAACTTATGAGTTATATAGGTAGATATAACACCAAACAGAATTCCTGTTACCATTTATTGAATCTGTGCTGTCCTCAAAGAGAGAACAATTTAATGAACAACTAAACAAGTTCCATCTTAGCATCTCTTCAAAAAATACATCATCCCGCAAGCTAGTTCCATATTTCACTGCATGGGTGTTTAGAGTCAGGCACTATAGCAACAGAGAGCTAAGAAACATGACCCTTTCTTACGGATGACCTAAGCCAAAATCAATTATTCCACCTCAATAGGTCTCGCACGCCATCGTCCCTCTCCATAATGCAGTGCTGCTCTTCCTTTAAGGGGAACAATAACATAAAACATGAAGATGTTTAGTCAATCCTTTCTTCAGTTTTGTTGTTGATACACATAGCAATGTAAATTCCCCTGAAGGCAAATTCTTCCAGCACAGAAACTGAGGAAGACAATTTTCAAAGAACCCACTTGCAAGTCCCAGTGTCGGAGATATGACTGGGAAGGGAGGGGCATACTCTGGCTGGGCCTCAGGACAGATTGCTGCAAAGATGTGAAGAAACCTTGAGCTGTCTAGTCTCCAGAGCCTGGAATAGAAAGCTGCCTTAAAGTCACCTCAGCCCCATTCTTACAGATGCAGCACAGCACCTCGTCTTTAACATGCAGGCAGCATAAACTGCTGCTCAAGCTGGTAGAACTTACTGCTCTTTCAAACTGGGCTCAACTGTCTTGATGCAAATAGTGGCTAACAACTAGGATGACCAGATAGCAAGTGTGAAAAATCAGGACGGGGGTGAGAGGTAAAAAGCACCCATATAAGAAAAAAGCCCCAAATAATCAGGACCGTCCCTATAAAATCAGAACATTTGGTCACTCCACTTACAGCAGTTTACCCTACTTACACTTGGAGTTTGCACGGATGCATCTCGACTGGTACCGCCCAATAAGAATGGAAATCATATCGAAGGCAGTGTAGACGAGGGGCTACTCTGAGATGCAGCTCATTTTGACTTCAATGAGTTGCATGAATACATGACCAATACAGAAAACTAATTCACCCTAGTACATCTTTTCACTACATATGTGACAGGGAAAACTGTGGGCAAATATTATTTTCACTTCAGAGTACGTTCGCGGGGCGTCGTATTTTAAAGAGCGGTACGCTCAAGTCCTAAAGTCATTTTGGATCTGGATCTAAACATTCACATTTGCCAGTGAACTGTATACTTGTACTCAGGAAACAGTTTGACTCTCTTGCAGTGCATTATTTTTATAAACCAGTTTTCCTCATGTCACATGCCCTTTTATGATGCCGCTACCAGATCCAAAGGTGTTTTTTATGTCACAGAGTTCGTTACAAAAGGTGGTCTTCAAGTGACTTGATTGTTTGTGGGCAACATAATACATAGTTTAAAAAGCAAGAGGAGAAAAGGAAAATCTGTCCTCTACTACACTGGTGTGCTACGATAATGCTGTAAGGCTGTTGTGTCATTGAAGCTTTTATTGACACACCCATATTTACAGCACACAACGTACTGTACAATATCCCGTGCCAAGAAACTCCACATATCTAATCTGGCAGAAAAACAAAGTCATATCAGGTTAATCCAGGTTTTCAATTGCACAATTTTTAAAAACCCGCAGGAAAACAAATCTTTCTCTCTTCCCTCTCCTTTATCCCCCTAATGACCTAGCTTTCCTCAATTCCTGGCTGCCACTGGCCCAAGTGCACCCTCTTTCGTATTCCACCCCCCTCTATGTCACAGCATATGAGTGGAAATTTATGTTGATTAAACCATGCCGCACAAGCGAGATTTAGGTAGAAAGGCCTAGTAGAAGTATATAGCGGAGACTGGATGGCAAAATGTAGACACAGTCACCCAGACTCTTCCCCACTGACATTTTCCTACAATTGATATTGCAACGACTGTGATAGGATGAAGCGCTCAAGATAACAGGCCCCAGACTGAAATGTGTCGTGGCTGAGAACAGGAACATTACAGAAAGGTGCCCTCAGCTACAGAACTGGGGTGTGATTCTGCTGTACAGGGGGGAAACGGAATGCAAAAAGCCTTTGTAGACAGTTCAAAGCTATTCTCTGTGAGCACTCTCTCTGTGCAAGCAAAGAGGAGAGATAGGACAAGGTGAAGTTGCTGAACTTTCCAATACATGGACAATATAACCACTCCAAAGCATTTACAAACCATGAGTCAGGCTTTAAGAAGTCATTCAACTTGCTTAAAAATACCTGAGAGTTCTAAAAATGAGTATTGGGATCTTTTTTAGCTTTCAGAGTTCAGTGTTTTCAAGATTTTCTCTACAGCCATTCGGACTAGAAATTGATATTTAAAAAAGGAAGACCATAATCTCATTTCATCAAAAGACTCTAGGAGGAGCAAAAAAACCCAGCATACCGTGAAACCTGCAATAAGATCACAAGAGTTAGCAACATCAAATGCCCCTCTTGCATGGAGATGCAGAAACTGTAGAGATGAGACCCGGGAAACCTCAGTAACAGCTGCACTTCAACTCTGCACTGGGAGGAAAGAGGGAGTATTCTAGAACTAAGCCAGTTCCCAGTTTTGACAAGGAATAGGATTTAGCCCTTCTGAAGTGCCTAGCTCAGACATAGCAAGAGTTAGACTCTAATCGCTCAATATCAAGCAGGCCTCGACAAATCAATGCTTCTCGTCACCACGGTGACCAGTTTTAGTAGCCTGTCGCTTAGCTCCACTGCAGAAATGTAATGGAGGAGCGCCCTCTGGCAACCAACATTAAAACTGCTGGCGCCCAGCTGTGAGCCAATTTCGTCCCACCCTGTGATATTATTATCATATCTCTCTATGACACATCACTCATTTCAGCTCCATATTTACCTCCATCATTCTTAAACCTGGTGTTTCTCTTTTGCACATTATTAGTTTCAAGACATGAGATCTTGAAACTGCACTCTGAAGAATTTAAGATCAAATTATTTCAAGCTTCCTCCTGTCTTTTTATTTATTTATTTTTTTGGACTGTCTCTCTGTTACACATTTTGAAGGCCAGTGTGACATTCTTCTCTTGGAGGATTGAGCATTAGGACTCTGGTAACTTCATTGGCCACTCCTCCAAATGAGCAGGAGTTTTGTGTTTAGAAGCCGTTTCACATTATGTTTGTTTTCTCCATTTGAAAAGAAGAAAAACAAAAAGAGTTAAGGTCTCGTTTCCTCGAAAATAAAACCATGAAGCAATCACTAGTGAGAAAATAGCACTTGGTTTTAATGTTTTCGTCTGTACTGCAATTACAGAGTCACCAGGCTATCTGAAATACAGTGCAGAGCAGGGGAGCCTCTCACTTTAAAAAGCAACTGGTCCGACGCTTACCATACTAAGTAATGGATTTGCTATGAATTAAGAGACATGTTCATCCATTTGTTTATTAAATTCAGGAGCACCAACCAGTTTTGTAGTGAACTACTTAATCTCTGACCTAATGTCCACAGCCATGTTCCAGAGTAAATAATTTAGAGCAGACTGAGATCCCTACGGCTAATTGGAAAAAGAAGTCATTATTTCCATTCCCCACCACCACCAAAACTCAGCCAAACAATATACTCATGCCTGTCCATTTATTCAAACACACTTTTAAAGAGGACATTTTGTCACAGATGATTTACTGCAGTAGCTCACTTTGGCATCTGTTTGTAACAAATGTACACCAATTGAAGAAACACATTGATTTGTAGGCACCTGGTACATATCTATATTTTATCCCCTGTTAAGCACTGAGATCTCAGAGTTTTCTCGTTCTCCAATAAGCTTGTCACTTATGAACAAATGCTATAACTCCAGTATGCCTGTGAATAATAAATGAAGTTTCATCCAAAGAGAGCATCATTGCCAAAAGCAAATGATCAAGACAGCTATGAACACAATGAAAGAGGGCTCAGTGTCAGAGTGGCTCAATGATGGGTTCAAATGTGATGGAAATCAGGGCAGAAATCAGCCATTCAAATCTTTAGCTCAAATGCAGCTTAGTGTCAGCGGTGTGACTTCTGTGGGGGTCTCTGGGCCCGTAACAGTGGTGATTGTAAACCAGGGTGTACATTTGGCAGAACCCCGATGTAAGTGGGAAGTGTTATTTGCCCCATCTGGAATTCAGCGAGCGAAGTGTAAGCTCCATGCCCAGGAAGACAGCTGCAATGGTAGAAACAACCAACAGATGGTACACTTGATGAGACACCACCCCTCTTAACTGACACCACACAGAGCCCAACGCAGTTAGGGCCACAACCAGACTTGTGATAAATAGACGGGGCAGTTTCTCCTGACTTCACCGGCTTATCCCCATGTGTCCTCACCAAATAAAACCAGTGTGAGATGTGCTCACACCGGTGCAATTTACCCTCCTTTTCTCAACTCACACCTGATGTGTAATTTGCTGCACGGAACGCCGCTGAATCTGAGGCACTGAATATTTTTAAATGTGTGGTTTTCTAGCTTTCGCACTGTTCAGAGAATTTTACATGCTAAAGGTAATACCATGTGGGCACTGGCTACTTTTCTAACCATCCCAAGCTTTTCTGGACCTGGTCTGCAATATCCTAACATTTTAACCACCAAGGAAAGTGAAATTTTTAAAAAATAAACATTCCACTAAAACAAACATCACTGTCAGTATTTAACAGGCCTGTTAAACATACCATTGGCAATGTACCACCAGTCAATTAGCGCTTCTGATTATACATTACTCCAAAGCACTCTTTGCTTATCATAAGTGTCTTTCCACGCTATTCTTAGAACATGCAGAAACTGATGTTGGCTACCAGGTATCATGGAAAATCCAGAAAGAGAGGCAAACCCTTCCATTCCCCCACTCCCCTTACAGTTGATGGGAGCAAACAAAGGACTATACCAGGGGTCGGCAACCTGAAAGATAAGAACCCATTTCCAGTAGCACTTACACATTTTATTCATTCTTTTGGTAAAGGGTAATCCATACGAGAATTGCAGATTCAGGCCCTGTAGATTTCCAAATGATCACACAAAAATGAAAACATCCTTCTTGTTTACTTCTTAGCCCCTAAATATTCTAGATTCGTTTTATGTGCTCCAGCAATTTATTAGCCAATTATTAAAATCAAACAGCAAATATTAACAAGCATTGTTCTCGGTCAGAAGGGTACACAATGTGCTTGCTCCCAGCATTAACTAGGCTTATGCATTCAGATTTTTTTCTTGTAATGAGGAGAGTCTATTTTTGTATTTGCCAAAATGTACTCTGTATCTTTCTTGGATACAAAATGCAGTTTTGTGGAAATCTTCTGCAGATTACATTTCCCTGGCAGATGAAGCCCATACATTAAACCTTTCTGTTTTGCTGGGCTATCGGCCGGCCATGGCAGGAACAAACAGCCTAGTGTATGCTTGCTATTGCTTTAGCAAAAGTCAGGCTGAGCAGGCTGCACAGGGCAGTGCCACGTGCCTAAAGCACATGGCCATTAAGGGAACAGCCACTCACGTGAGAGTCAATGTGAAAAAGAGGCTCTCAGTATGGGCCTGCCTGGTGGCCAAGAAATTCTCAGTGATTCTAGACACTGGAATAGGTGTCCTCAGCGTCTCTCTTAGGGGTCTCATGCTATGGACCAGGCACCTCGTAATTGCTTGTAAGACGTGTCGCAGCTCAGGAGGAGGTTGCACATATATTTATTTGGTTGCTGGGACTATGTAAGTCCTTAGACAGCAAAAGTTGTTCTGGAAGAGGAGGGAATATCAAAATATATGGGAGGGAAAACTCAAGCCTGAATTAAGGGGTGTTAAAACACACCCATCCTTGGACTAGGCCATCACTTACATCACTCTGTATCTGGTGTTGAGAGGCTAGATGGATGAAAGGAAAGGCTATAGCTATTCACTTGATGTCCCTAATACTGGAAGCAGACAATTAGACAGAAAAACTGGAAACTTCCCAATGGTAACTCATTTCTATCATGATTTGTCAAATAAAGGGGAAGAGTTATATCATATAGCACTTAATTCCCGTACTCACTGAATAAACTATGACTTACACTTCCCTGCATTTATTTTCCTTCCATTCTTTAAGTTCCCCCTCTTCAAAGCCTCTGACGAAGTCGGACTGTCTCCCATGAAAGCTCACACAGTAAATAAATCTGTTAGTCTCCTTGTTTGTTTTGCAAAAATGTAAGGAAATCCTCCCTACCACAGCTTCAACTGAGTCCCCTGAGCGTTATCCATTCTCCGTGGACCCCTCAGGACAGCTGCCCTATCCACTTAAATTATAAAGATTACAGATAAAAAAGTCAGATATTACACCGATGTCTGTGATCAAGTAGGTATCATCCGCTGACGACAAAGTATTACCTTCAACACTCTTCACGCAAAAGTGGCTAAATGCAGTTAAGCAGTTTTTTAAAAACCTCCACAGCCACATGCAGGTCTGTGTTCCTACTACAGAACAGGCTAAGACAACACACGAGGGCTGCAAAGATGAAAAACACATAATATGCAGCAGCAACAAAAAGTGTTCAGAGTGAACCAGTTATTTTAAAAATCCAACTTTGTAGAAACAATTTTCGTTAAGATGAGTTCTGATTTAGAACAACTAATCAGCGGTAAGTGCTCCTTAAAGCAAAGAGAAAATATTTTCAAGCCTATTTACACATTAGCAAAGGATATAAAATTGCCCTGGTGCATTGAATAGTCACTATGTCTGAGCATTAAACCAAATCACAATTAGAATCCATCTTGCTGCACTCACTATCCTGGATAGCTCTTGATTCAAATAAACACTGTATCCTTTATATGAAGCCTCCACATACACTAGTGGGTTACATTCGTGTTTCATTACTTCCCCACTCAGAGAACAAATTAATAAACTGATGAACCCTTCCTTCGTAAAGACACGCAGTGCAACACAAACAAAATAGAGCTTTTTTTCCCCTAAGGAAAATCAGCTATAATTCCATAATGTCACATTCACAGTTAAGGTCCATTTAGCTTTGCTGAGCTCAGCAAAGTTTCTCGGTGAATGCACGTTACTGGATCATTTACAGGAGTGGTAAAATATGGTGGGACTTTGAATGCCATTATTAACTCCTAACAGTGGTTAAATTTCAGTATACATACATGTGATCTGTATTATAATTTTAACAATGTATTTCATGTTGCTCGTATATGAATCCTGTACACATATAAGTCTCTATGCTCCTTTCCCATCTGCACAAACAAATATACCCCCCAAGTACTCACACATGTATAAATACGCATATTTAAGTATCACATATTATAGGCCAACTTTTGTTTGTCTTACTCATGAGAGCAGACCCATTTAAACCAATAGCCGATCCTATGGAAGGTAAGCAAAATTTGGCCCTATATTAAGTGACACACTGCAAGACAGGCGGCACTAATGACATTAAGCAAGATGAAACTCAGAGGATGCATACCGAACATGAAAGAATACCAGCATTTTAGTATAACTGCAGTAGAGTTATAACCCTGGCATCTTAGTTTTGCCAACATTAATAAGACGACATGAATTGCATTTTTATTAGCACGGTAATGCTTTCTTAAATTCTAATTGCTTCTGTGCCCTGGGATAATAAAATAAATCATGACAACTAAGCATCAGTCCTTTTAATAACTATTAAAAAGGAAGCCCACAACTATCAAACCAAGATGTCTTTCTCAAGGTACAATTTTAAAAATAAAATCTCAAATCTGAATGTAAGATGTAAATGGCATGCCTCCATTCTAATGCTTTTTTACATTATGAGTACTAATTCAATTGCCGTTCAAGTCTTCTATATTGCAAAATGGAACAATTGTTTACATCTTTTCATAGTTGTAATTGCTTCTTTTTTAAAATATTGAGTGTGACTTTTTAAAATATATTTGTAGCCCGATTTTAAAAGTAGATAAAATACTGAAGTCCATGTTGGAACGTAAGAATGGCCATACTGGATCAGACCAGTGGTGTATATATAGCCCAATAACCAGTCTTCCAATACTGGCCAATGGCAGGTGCTTCAGAGGGAATGAATAGAACAGATAATCAGTTGATCCATCCCGTTGGCCATTCCCAGTCTCTGGAAGATAGGAATCCCTGCCTATCCTGGTTCATAGCCATTGATGGATGTATCCTTCATAAACTTATCTAGTTCTTTTTTGAACCCCATTATAGTCTTGGCCTTCACAACACCCTCTAGCAAGGAGTTCCACAGGTTGTCTCTGCACTGTGTGAAGACATACCTCCTTTTAAACCTGCTGCTTAGTAATTTCATTTGGTAACCCCTAGTTTTTGTGTTATGAGAAAGAGTAAATAACACTTTCTTATTTATTTTCTCTACATCACTCATGATTTTATAGCGCTCTATCATATCCCCCTTTAGCAGTCTCTTTTCTAAGCTGAAGTCTTATTAATCTCTCCTCACATGGAACTTTTCCATACCCCTAATCATTTTAATTGCCTTTTTGTATACCTTTTCCAAATCTAATATGTCTTTTTTGTGATGGGGCGATGAGATCTGCACACAGTATTCAAGAGTTGGGTGTACCACTAATTTATAAAGAGGCAATATGATATTTTCTCTCTTATTATCTATCCCTTTCCTAATGATTCCTAATGTTATGCTAGCTTTTTTTGACTGCCGCTGCATACTGAGTGGATGTTTTCAGAGAGCCATCCACAATAACTCCAAGGTCTCTTTCTTGAGTGATAACAGCTAATTTAAACCCCATCATTTTTATATGTATCTTTTGAATTAAGATTTCCAACATGCATTACTTTGCTTTTATCAGCACTGAATTCAATCTGCCGTTTTTTTTCCCCCAGTCATCCAGTTTTGTGAGATCTCTTTGTAACTCTTTGCAGTCTGCTTTGGACTTTAACTTCCTTGAGTAGTTTTGTATCTTCTACAAATTTTGCCACCTCACTGTTTACTGCTTTTTCCAGATCACTTATAAATACGCTGAACAGTACTGGCCTCATTAGAGATCTCTGGGGGACATCACTATTTACCTCTCTCCATGCTGAAAAATGACCATTTATTCCTACCCTTTCTTTCCTATCTTTTTACCAATTACTGATCCAAACAAGGACCTGCCATCCTATCCCATGGCAATTTACTTTGGTTAAGGACACCTTTGGCAACAGACCTTGTCAAAGGCTTTCTGAAAAATCTAAGGTCACTATATCCACTGGATCCCTCTTGTCCACATGCTTGTTGACCCCGCCGCAAGGAATTCTAGGAAATCATGCCTCCCTAATCTACTTTTTAAATTTTTTTTGACTCTTCCGCAACAAATCATATGCATCTGTGAGTCTGCTAATTATATTCTTTATTATAGTTTCAACCAATCCGCCTATTACTGAAGTTAGGCCTGTAATTGCCAGAATCGACTCTAGAGCCTTTTTCAAAAACTGGCATCACATTAGTTATCCTTTAGTCATCTGGTACAGAAGCTGATTTAAATGATAGGTTACATACCACAGTTAGTAGGTCTGATGTTCCCTCAAACAGAGTGTGTGAAAAGATTTTTTATAAAATGATGTAAGATGTATAAACACTTTTATAAAATGATGTATGAAAAAAATCAATTGATATAGTGAATTGGCATTGTCTTTAATAAAGTTATTGTTGAAAAACATATTTGGTTTTACTCTGCATTTACTCTGCATCCAGTTGTGTTGTATCACAGAAAAAACCATTGTGATTTAGGAACATGAATTCATCTCCTCAACTACAGAAAAATAAACTACATTATGGTTAAGCGATGGAAGGTGTCATGAAATTTTTAAAACTGCAATCATGGCTATTTCCTCCTCCAAAGGAGACCTGGATTTCTTTTAGATCCGTAAGAAAAGCACGTATAGCTACATTAGTGAGAAAAGTTTCTGAGCTCCAATAATGTTGGAAACAGCTTGGGGAAAATGCTAAAAATCAGTGTGCTACAAAACGTCAGGTAGATAGCTGACCCATAACACAGATGACAAATAAGTGCTGACAGGTGATCATTAAAAGGCTGGCTTACTTCCAGATGGTCTGAAAAAAAGACTGGGAAGGGATAATCATTCTTAATTGTGTGTGCATGCGAGTATGCATGTGCAAGAGAGAAAACACATGCTGTGTGCACAACAGGTGGTTTCAAATATCTATGGGGTGTTTTTTTCTCTTGCCAATTCTAGGTGTGATTTAATTTTGGAGAATGGTGTTAATTACTGTTGACTAAACTTTGATGCCCCTTAAAACTGGGGGAAAGGGGACAGAATTTCACAAGAACTAGCCAGTGTGAAGGGGAGTAAACAAAAATCACATTACAGTTCTTCCGAACTTGGGCGCAAAACACTGCTCATAGCTTTTTTTTTTTTTTTAAATAAGAAATGAATTTTGCCAATTCATGTCACTTCTGGACATTATCGTTCCTCTAACTTCCGCCATTCTATTTATTTTGTTTGGCTCTTTATTGGATGGCTCTGACGATGGCACTGTGAGCAGTAATCAGGCAGAGGGCAGAGTAATGGGCTCCTGATCCCAGCCGCATACTTTGCTCTCTCAAACGTTGTATGAGCCCAGCTCACAATCAGAGTCTACTAAGAATATGCCACTTTATTTGGAAGCATCAGGTTTCTTACTGGTCCTTTTCCCCCAAGTGTTGATATTATGCACCATGTTCTCCTCTCTGATACACCACCATAACTCCACTAGAGTGACTAAGGGTTTGATTTAAAGTCCCCTCAACTCAGAGAAAAACTCCCACTGACGTCAGATGGACTTGAATTAGGCTCTACGACCAAAAGCCAGTTTTAAGACATTTTCTTCTTTGCTTACTGCTTCAGGCAGAATTGGGTAAGTTCATGGAGGATAGATCCATCAATGGTTATTAGCCAGGGTAGTCAGAGATGCAACCTCACATTCTGAGTGCCCCTAGGCTCTTTTTTTTTGCCAGAAGCTAGGAGTGGACGACAGAGATCGTCTGTTCTGTTCCTTCAGAAGCACCTGGCATTGCCCAGTGTTGGAAGACAGTATACTGGGCTAGATGGACCAGTGTTTTGACTCAATATGGCCATTCTTTTGTTTATATGAAGGTTTGTGTCTCATGTAACTCAACTGAAGTCAATAATTATACTCTGGATTTCTACTAATGTAACAGATCAGAATCTGATTCCTAGTTTTGTGTTTTATTTCTTGCCTGATGTTTAACTGTTACTTCTCCCATTTGTATTGCGGGCATTTTTTGCTTGGTTCATTACAGGAGTATAGATATACAATGAAATGGCCAACGTTACAGACAAGAACCCACTGAAATGACAGCTGGGAGCCTTTTCTTCCGTCTTAACAAATATGGTAGCATAGATTGTAAACTTGTCTTTTCCTTCCCCTGCTCATTTTACCCTGCAGCATCTGTGTATTACTATTTTTACTTGTTTGTATTTTTAGTCCGTTAATGGCTATGTAACCAGTAGAGAAAAGACGACAGGCAATTTTCCATGGAATTCTCACAGACTCTTGACACAATTTAAACAAAAACAAAAAATCTCTGCAGAACTAATTACCATTTCTCTAGACTATCAATGTATTATTATTATTAGCTCCGCCTGTCAATGACTTGCTTCATCTTGGACTTCTCTGTGTTACCTGCGTCAATCAAGCAGTCAGAAATAATTATTCGCTTTTTTTATTCGTTTGCATGGCTCATTTAAGAACCTCTAGGACTGGGCTCGACAAAACTGGCTCCTAGCTAGGCACCAGCAATTTTGTTTTTGGTCACCAGAGGGAGCTCCTCTGCTGCATTTTCACAGCAGAGATAGGAGCCAGGCTGCAAACCCCAGTCGCCTTGGTGACCTGGTTCCCAGGTTTTGTCCAGCCCTGCTCTAGGAAAGGTCTAATAGCTGATTTACCTGGTCTGACAGGGCTCTGCATGCAGTTCTGAGACACCATGCCCGGATGCACTGATGTAGATGCCCTGCTGTTGAGGTCCATGACAGAGGGTGCTGCTGAGGTAGCTTGTTGGAGATTTGGCTGGTGTGGACTCTGGTCATGTTGGGCTGGGCTGGGCGGAATTCCATTTTCTGAAAGGAATTCTTCCAGGTCCATGTATTCCAACTGGAAAGTGTCTCCATCATATGGCAGTGTCTTGTCCCATAATGTTGGCCCCAAGAAAGCTGACTGTGGGACTGAGGCACTGGTGCTGTCATCATCTAGCTTCTTTTCTTTGTCTTTTTCTTTACCAAATGCTTAGAAGAAAAACACAATGACGATGTAAGAACTGAGGAGTTAATAATTATTAGTATTTTCAGGAAGATTTTTTTCTATTTTCGCTTATTGTAAAAACCTGCCATCTCATCACACAAATAAGTCCTTCGATTCTTTTCATCTGGCACAGAGTTAAAAGGTCAGACCAAATGAGCATGTTACTGGACGTAGGAATTTTTTCATTAGTTCTGTCTATTTTCAGTTAATAATTCAGCAGTATTCAAGGTGAGTTCTTAATAAATGCTCACAGATTTCTTGAGAATGTCTGTACTAATCAATAAAGCAAGCTATAGGGCAGATGTTACCAGGTATTTTATTGTGCTTGAAAGGAAGTTTTCATCTAACCCCCCACCCACATCTTAATATTATTAAATAAAAGGGCCCGATCCTGCAGCCCTTAAGCAACAATGTAGCCATTAAACTTGAAGTATTTTGCTTGCTTTGACAGCACAGAATCGAGGCCCATAATAAGTAATAAAGCACACTGTATATGTATCATCTGTAGAATTAAAAATAATGTTAAGCTACTTCATTGCTGTTTATGTTTACAATAATGATAAAATACAGTGGGATAGATTTAAATACACTCAGCAGATGTAAAGAATAGGCAAAGAGACCAAAATATTAAGAAACAACATAATGAAGTGCCTTAAGCAGGAAAACATTTAAATGTCCATTAAAAAAACAGCAATCTACCATTATGACCTACATTTTTAAGAAGCTGTAAGCCTCGTGAAGATGTGCTACAGTCTAAATTATTATAGTTTTCTTATGATAATTGACTTTAGGAACAGAACCTGAAGATGTTGCAAGAAGTGTGTATGTTTTTTAAGTAACACATATTTTCATAACAAAAACATATTTGATGAAATCCAATGATGACTGCATTCTTTTATCACCTCCTCCCCAAGTTTCAACTTTTCAGCTTTTAAAACTGTTACTAGTTATCACTCACCCTACTACATTGTATACTCAATTACTGCAAAACAAGGGAGAGAAGTCAGAAAGTAAAACTGGCACAAAACTAAAAAGATACCAACTTCAGTCACCCAGAAGCTACGTGCATTTCTAGAAGGAAAGTTTGTAGATGGGCTGTCTGCTCCTTCCTAATAAATCTTTCTTCATTCAGTCCAGAGGGGATGCACTGTATTTATTTTATTATTGGAAGACACACAATTTAGTGCCCATTGCTTAACGAAATAGCGATTGCTATGCACTGATTCAAAAGAAAGACAAGTGTCTTTCATTATTTATTGATCATGCTTGCCATTCATAGCATGCTATCTTTAGCTAAAGAATAAAAGTAACTGAACCTCTTTGCACGCCTCAATTTTGCGGAGGTTCAGAGCTGAACGCTAGGCAGGCTGCTTCATATATCTGTCCGCTTTCCTAACTCTGAAGCGCTGTCAAGTGTAAATTTCCTGACCAGTGGAATTCTGCACTGGGAAACACGCTAGGCGCTGCAATCCTGGCGGGCATGCACTGGGTGCTAACGAGTTGCAACTAAATTGCATTCGACTTGCAAAAAGAAAGACAAGCAACTGTCTACGCCTCACCCTCTTCGTGATTCAGCGGCAGCTTGAGCGGGTTTTCCAGCAGGGATTTCAGCACCCCGTAGGTCGGAGGTAGGAAAGTTGGGTTCAAAGGGAGAGGGCGAGACATGTTCTCTGGCGCTTAAAATGCGAAGGCCAATGAAAAGTAAAGTTCTGGGGCTCCTGGAGCAGGGGCAGGAATGGCAGCGCGTGCAATCGCTCCTGGCAAGAGTCCCCCCGGCTGCTTCGCGCTTACACCCTTACACAGCAGCCTGCAGCACCCGCTCCCTGTGCCTAGCCAGCTCGCACTGAGGCAGCTCGCGCGGACCATTCGCACGTCCATGTGCCGACGCTGACAAGGATGACGTCAGAGCCCAGCCGAGCTCCGGGATAGGCCGCTGGTGGAGGAGCTGCCGCGAGTCCCCGGGGGATTGAGTTCCAATGGAACTGCGTTTCCCGTCCCCGCCGCAGTGCTTTTTTCCACGGGGTGCGCGCGCAAATGGGGATTTGCGCTGCTCTGAGCCCCAGTGCAACCCCACTGCAGCCTGCGCGTGTGCCAATTTGCAGAGCGCTGCAGGGAGCAAGAATGTAATAATGCAAGCAGGTAGCATTATTGATTGCCTACCAGATTGCAGTGGTTTGCAAAGGTTTTTCCTTTGGACCCAGTTAAAAAAAACTTTTATGCCCCTGACCCAACTTCGAGCCAGTTCCAAAGGAGGAGCCAGGTTATTCTAGTCCAGCAAGACAAACGAGTCCGGTGGCACGTTTAAAGACTAACACATTTATTTATCACAGGCGCTTTCGTGGAAGAAAATCCCACTTCATCAGAGGCTTGAAAATGGGGAACTTACAGGCTGACCTGATACTACAATTTACACTCCCCTGCATTTGTTTTCCTCCCTTTCTGTAAGAGCAAATCAAAGCCGTTGTTAGGATTCAAACAGTGGACTACAGCAATTAGCAGGGAGGTGGGTGGGGAAAAGCCCATAATCTTTATTCAGTCCAGAGGTCACGGAGTCAAATTTGCCTGTGAATGCCAATTCTGCAGTTTCTCTTGTTTGAGCACCGCTATTAACAAATCATCAATGGAGTGAACAGGGAGACTGAAGCGTTCCCCTATTGGTTTTTTAATGTTGTGATTTCTTATGTCAGATTTGTGTCCATTTATTCTTTTGTGCAGAGATTGTCTTGTTTTAACTCTCGCTGGCGTAGCTGGTTTGATTAGGTCTTAGGATGGGGTCTTTGTGCGCAAAGTTGAGCAATGCATTCCAGTGTTTTGGCAATGGCCTCAGAGGGTGCCACGACAGAGTACCTGAGTCTGAGACCCATAGTGTGAAAACCACTGATCTACTGCATCCCATCAAGGGACTTTACCCACAAAAGCTCATGCGAAAAATAAATGTGTTAGTCTTTAAAAGGGGCACAGGACTCCTTGTTTGTTTTGATTTATTGCTTTGTGATGGATGGTTTCTTTGGCTCTAGCTTCCAGGACTGGCCATCAGCTTTCCTCGGAGTTAAACTCGCACTGATCCAAGGTCTGCACTGGAGAGTTTCAAGCTGTGATCAGTTAGTTTCTACAGTAACCGGGAGGAATTTTAATGAGTTTGAATTCTTGACCTATCTTGGATTCCTGATGCATTAGAGCATGAGGTAAACAAATGAGAACATGCATGGAGCGTGCCTGGAATCAAACTTTCACACAAGGGCACAGGAGCTTAAACATCGCAATTGGACTAGAGAGATGATTAGTGAGATGATTAATGAGGTTCCTATCGAATGGGGTGTTGACACCCTCCTTACCCAAGTTCCCATTGAATTTAAAGAGAAATATACATCATTGTCAACATCAAGCATCTCAAAATCATGAGTCAGCCCCTTCTTCCTCCCACCTCCCCCCCGAAACCCAAGAGTTGGCTTAAAAATCATGAACTTTATAAAAAAGGCATTTTGGATTCTCTTCATTTGTCTTGCAAACCTTTAGGGTGCATTTTTTCAAGGTTTTCTCTGCAACACCAAAGAAAAACACCAAATATTGCAGGATTCACGATTCAACGGAAAGAGCTGGCAACAGATTGATTGACAGCCCTGGATTTCACTGGCAGCTAGTGCAAAGAAGCCATCCAAGTGAAAGCATCTGCAGCAATTGCAAATGAGATCAGCTCATAGCTGAGACAGGAAAGAACGCTGATGATTTTGGAGAAGGTGTTTCCTTTTGTCATTATTCCTACTTGAGAACATTCCTGTTATCTCTGGTTCGTACTCTAACCACTGGGAATTTTGAAGTATCAAGAATGTTTAGTTATTTGGCAGTTGTCAGTATAACAGCACTCGGCAAGTCATCCCCACCCCAAAGTCAGTAACAAACCTGAAAGTTCTTTGCAAAAAGTTTAGTTCAGTGACATGGACTGAAGGACATTTTTACAGTGAACACACATCAAAACCAATAATTTTTACACTGGGGGAGGAGGTCTCATATTTTGATAGCACTTAAGAATGCTAGATGA
Organism: Pelusios castaneus; assembly: GCA_007922175.1. Lineage (NCBI taxonomy): Eukaryota > Metazoa > Chordata > Testudines > Pelomedusidae > Pelusios > Pelusios castaneus. The sequence continues at coordinate 2,842,378 of ML685805.1, read as the reverse complement.
GATGTGGGTGAAGTCTATTTATAAAATGTCCAAATCATTCTGGTCTCTAGGGACTACTATGGTATCACATACTTTCTATTTCATGTGTCTGGCGAAGTGGGATTTTCTCCCACGAAAGCTCATGCAATAAATAAATGTGTTAGTCTTTAAAAGTGCCACAGGCCTCGTTTGTTTTGCTAACCTAGACTAACAGGGCTACCCCTCTGGAAGTTGACACTACAGCTTGTTTATTTTGTAGCTTTCATCTAATTAGAGATAAAAGAAACCTAACAGAATTTTTATTTAGGTAGAATTTTTATTTCATTCCAGCTCTTATGGTAGAATGCTATTCCACAGCGTGATAGATTTTACCACTAGGAAGGTTTCTTGATATCCTATCTATATTTTCCTTTTCTGATGGGGGCTTTTCCATCTTTAATTTCTGTGATCATTTTTTCAGTTACAGCCCCTTTTTTATCCATATAGGCTTTCACTCCTCATCCCTGGACCAGAGCACTTCGCCACTCTAAATTGTCCCACTCCACCACTGGCGTTTATACCCTCATCTATTTGTAATCATGGGTAATTTTGCTTTCCTTCCCCACCCCACCTCCCTGCTAATTGCTGTACTCCACTGTTTGAATACAAACTGCTTTGATTTGCTGTAACAGTCTGTCCTAATCCTACGATTTACACACCCCTGCATTTATTTTGCTCCCATTCTGTAAATTCCCCATCTTCAAGTGTCTGACGAAGCGGGATTTTCTCCCACCGAAGCTCATGCGATAAATAAATTTGTTAGTTTTTAAAAGTGCCTCCAGACTCCTTGGCTATGCCTACACTGGCAAGTCAGTTTGAATTAAGGAAGCTTAATTCGAACTAAAATAAGCCTTGGCCACACTAGGCTTTCATTAGTTCAAATTAAGGGCTTCCTTAATTCGAACTAATAAATGCAATTATACCTTTGGAACTAATGCTTAATTCAAAATAGTTAGTTCGAATTAAGTCAATGTGGCCATGTTAGTTCGACCTAACCAGCCCATTGAACTTAATGCAACTGACTAATTTGAACTAAGCAAGTGCCATGTGTGTCACTTGCTTAGTTTGAACTAAAATTCCAGTGGGGCCATGCTAGTTGAAACTAAGTTCATTCGAACTAACTAAAATTAGTTTGAATTAGTTCGAATTAACTAATTCGAACTAACTTTGGTAAGTGTAGACATAGCCTTTGTTTGTTTTGCTGAACTAGACTAACACGAAAACCCCTTTTGAACTTGTAATGACTTGTATCCTTTACTCCTCATCCTGGTTGGTTATCACTTAGCCAAGTTGTACTTTCCCTTATTTAACAGCATTAAATTTCTCTCCAATTCAGTCCCTTAATTATTTTGTGCTTGTTATGTATCTAAAAAGAGAAAAAAATAAATCTTCCCTGATATATTACTTTCTTTTCGAAGATTAACCTCTTTGATTTTGAATGGCCATTGGTTAAAAACAAAAGTAAAGTTCTGCAATAGTACTCCCAGACTGAGTACTGAATGATTTTCTCTGCTTATCCCCAGGAAAAAAACTATTAAAAGGGTGCCTATCTATTACTCTAGGCACTCTGATGGGTATTTACACAAACAGTCCAGCTAAAATTAGCTGCAACTCACAAACCCTCAATAAATCTTAACCCTGAACCAAAAATGTATGACAGCGCTGGCCTAGCCAAAACCTGGAGACTTAAAGTGATCATTTGGTGCTTTAGAGAAAGTGTAGCATTAACAGAATTAAGGAAAGCAATTAAAAAGAGAGTATGAAAGAACCTTAAAACAGCACAGAGCTATTACAGCTTTCGATGGGAGATGTTTCAAGGTGTAACATGATACTAGCAGCCCAGTATATTACAAGCCACCCAACAAGAAAGAGCTACTGGCTTATTAAATGATTGCACGCATGGCAATAGTACATAAAATGGCCTAATTGCTAGTTACTGGAGACTTTAATTACATAAATACAGAGTAAATGACATTAAGAGGAGAGAAATGATTGGCTATGTGGCATATCTGGTACTACAGGAATGATTTTCTATTCAACATGTGCATAAATAAGGAAGGGAAAGTTTATGAGATTGAGTATTAAGCAACAATGAGGATAAACAGAAATGTAAGATGCAAAGGTAATGGAGAATCTGGGAAACACCAATAACAAACCACATTAATTTGGAATTAGGATAAAAAATGTAAGCTCAAGAAGGAAGAGAAAAAACGATAGAACTTGGTCATGCTTATTGGCTACCTAATGCAAAATATACTAGGTAAAATCTGATGAAATAGGATATTGAATTAAATACAATAAGATCCAAGCTTGTCTCTTTCCTTATTTCATGCCACGTAGCATGAAAAACCCCTAGGGATAAAATGTGTCTAGACCAGCAAAAGCGTAGGACAGAGAGAAGCAACAAAAGGGACCAGGGTCGATGTGTAATCCCAGTCTTTGAGTTCCCAGCATGCGGGGACTAGAAATTAAGGGACAGGGGAACGGAGAAGCCTTTGAACTTGCCAGCAGAACTTGGCCAGCATTTGGAGAAAACATGCTGCAAAAGTATGTAGCACTTAATCTTGTGCTTCCAGACACATATTCTCCCCTGCAAGCAAGGGGTGTGATTACCAGGTGGCATAGATATATTCGTGCTAACTCTTTAGGACACTATCCATTATGTAGGGGAGCCCCTGTATGACACTAGCCACCCCAAGTATATACTAATAAGGTCCTGGCAAGTTTGTATTTGGGTGACTAAGCCAGGTTGCGACTGCTGTCTGGCACTGTCTATGCTACTGTGTCTACACTGCTGTTTTTAGCATGCTAGTTCAGACGAGAGCCAGTGTGAATATATCCACAGAAGCTGGGAATCACAGCCCTCACTCTAGTGTAGATGAAGCCTAACAAGGGTAATAACTTAAAGCAACAGTTTTGCCACAGAGATTACTTATATCACACTGACAGGGTGCTGAGGGAGTTGGCCGATGTGATTGCAGAGCCACTGGCCATTATCTTAGAAAACTCAATGGGTGCGTCTACACTTACAAATTAAGTTGATTTAAACTTGCTTAGGTCGACTTAATTTAATCTGCGTCTACACTATACTTTTCTTAAGTTGATTTAAGGAAAATTAAAGTCGACTTTATAAAACCTACTTTAAAGTCGACTTTACTGGCTAAGTCGACTTTATTAAGTCGACTTCGCCAGTGTAGATGCAGATTAGCCCTTAGTCGACTTTAATTCAACTTAAAGGGCTCCAGGGCTCCCTCACTGCCCTCCCTGCCAGGGTGGCTGGCACAGGCAGAGCCTGGCGTGCCCCCCCACAGGGCAGGACAGAGCCCTGCCAACCCTGCTCCTATGCCCTGCCGGTGTCCCTGTCCTGCTCAGCCCCCATTGTACCCAGGTACAATGGGGCAAATGCTGAGCCCCCTGGCACTTGGCAAGGGGTGCCCCCCCCGCCACCATGGACCAGTTCCAGGTCCACCTAGCCCCTAGAAGTCGACTTAGGCATCCAGTGTGGTCCCCTTTAAGTCGACTTAATTTTTGAGTGTAGACATGCTAAGTCGACTTATTTGGCCAAGTATAGACATAGCCATGGTGATTGGGGGAGGTCCCAGATGACTGGAAAATGGCAAATATAGTACCTATCTCAGAAAGGGAAAAAGGAGGATGTGGGGAACTACAGACCAATCAGCCTCACCTCAACCCCTGGAAAAATCATGTAGCAGGTCCTCAAACAATCCATCCTGAAACACTTGGAAGAAAATAGGGTGATCAGGAACAGTCAGCATGGATTCACCAAGGGCAAATCATGCCTGACCAACCTGATTGCCTTCTGTGATGAGATGACTGGATTTGTGAATGCGGGAATAGCCATCGCTGCTATACCTCAACTTTAGCAAAGCTTTTGATACAGTTTCCCACAGCATTCCTGTCAGCAAGTTAAGGAAGCATGGGTTGGATGAATGAACCGTAAGGTGCATAGAAAACTAGCTAGATCGTCGGGTTCAGCGGGTAGGGATCAATGGCTCAAATGTCTAGTTGGCAACCAGTAACAAGCAGAGTGCCCCAGGGGTTGGTCCTGGGGCCGGTTCTGTTCAACATCTTCATTAATGATCTGGGTGATGGGATAGACTGCACGCTCGTTGAGTTCGTGGATGACACCAAGCTGGGGGGAACGGTAGACACGCTGGAGGGCAGGGACAGGATTCAGGGAGACCTAGACAAATTGGAGCATTGGACCAAAAGAAATCTCATGAGGCTCAACAAGGACAAGTGCAAAGTCTTGCACTTAGATCAGAAAAATCCCATGCACTGCTACAGGCTGGGAACTGATCGGCTGGATACGAGCCAACAGTGTGCTCTTGTTGCCAAAAAGGCCAATGGCATATTGGGCTGCATCAGTAGGAGTGTTGCCAGCAGATCGAGGGATGTGATTATTCCCCTCTAGTTGACACTGGTCAGGCCGCATCTGGAATACTGTGTCCAGTTTTGGGCGCCCCACTACAGAAAAGATGTGGACAAATTAGAAAGAGTCCAGCAGAGGGCAACGGAAATGATTAGGGTGTTGGGGCACGACATACAAGGAGAGACTGAAGGAAGTAGGCTTATTTAGTCTGCAGAAGAGAAGACTGAGGGGGGACTTGATAGCAACCTTCAACTACTTGAAGGGGTGCTCCAGAGAGGAGGGAGGTAGGCTGTTCTCAGTGGTGACAGAGGACAGAACAAGGAGCAATGGTTTCAAGTTGCAGCTGGGGAGGTCGAGGTTGGATATTAGAAAAAACTTTCTCACTAGGAGGGTGGTGAAGCATAGGAATGGGTTACCTAGGGAGGTGGTGGAATCTCCATGTTTGCAAACTTTTAAGGCCCAGTTAGACAAAACCTTGGCTGGGGGTTGGGCTGGATGACATCATAAGGTCCCTTCCAGCCCCAATATTCTATGCTTCTATGACAGCCTCCTTACACCAGAAATTCACTGAGATGCTTTTCAGAGTTACCCTGCAAGTGCCACAGGCACGCAGAAGTTGCCATATGCTTCTTAGAGGCTATAGTTCATCTATAGTCATACCATACCTACTTCCAACAATAGTGCACAGGGAGATCTAAAACTATGCTATAATCTAGCTGGATTTTTGCATTCCTCATACAATCAAAAGGCAGTTTGTTTTTGTACATTTTTGAACCAGATTCACTCAGAGAAAAGACTTATTTTTACATAATAACAAAAGATCATGCAGACCACCCTTTTTCCATACAAAAAATTTCTTGTTTCCTTCCCAGGTAAAAATTAACTCAGTCAGTGAATATTTATGTTCCTTTTCTAGGTGTTTTCATCACAGAATCTTGGTCAGCAAGATTTTCAAACTGAGTTCAGGCGAGTTAGTATAAATCCATGTATTTTTGAGGCCCTGATTTCTGTTAACTGTTTCCTTTCTCTCTTCTAGGCAATCTGAAAAACTAAATACATGAAGCTTTCCATTTCTTGTAGAGACCACCTATATTACAAATCTAACAATGTCAGTTCACACATAAGAGATGGCCAGATTTTAATATAAGGTTTCTTTGCATTTAAGTGGGACAACATAGCTGTGTTGAGGACTAATGACTTAAGTTATAACACATTAACCATTATTCCAACATATGAGAACACAGCTCACCTTACCTGTGTACTAGTGTTAATATAAATGGGCTCTAATAAATCTGTAGCAGCTTTAAAATGTTGCAAAGCACATTATCCACTTCATATGGACTAAAGGCTGTAGTATGAATAGGATTTTACATGTAGACACTTCCAGTCCCATGGTTTCCAGTCTGAAGTTTGATTCAGTTCACCTTTCTTCCCATATTCCTCGTGGTGGAAATGTCCTCTGTTAATTTCCTGTTCCTGCTGTGTCTGTCTGCTACCACTGTCAGCATTATTTCATGGTAAGAGCAGGAGCAATCATAAACAGGCAACTCTCTCTTCGGCTTCTACTCTGTGGGATCTAACTGCTGTACAAAGAACAGCATATGTGAAGACATTAAGGAATCATTGAGTATTATGCTTGACTATATTGGTAATGGGACTTACTTTTATCCTCAATAGAGACTAATCCCAAATGGATGTTGCCTGTTTACAGGTCAAACAGCACCTCGATCAACCTCTAGCTAGGTCCTTCAATCAATCAATGCCCATCCTCACCAATCTTGTGCCACTAAAGTTTTTCATGACCATGTGCTCACTGGCCATTTAGTAATATTCCTGCGTAAATGTGCTTTGAAATTGGTCGGTCTTCCATCTTTATAATATGTCCATATTATGAGAGCTGCCAAAACTGAGCGAGTGTTCATGGAGGCTATTGCTGGGTTCAGCTATGAAAATGCTCATTGCTGACCTTGTCCTGCCACTTAATACAGAGCAGTGGCAAAGATGGCAAGAACTGAAACAGTGCCATATCATAACGTTAGTATAGCTAAGGTTCTGGTTGGTTGGTATTTTTCTTCCTGACAACGATCCAGTTATGTTGTACAATGTCTTTATATCATTCTGTACTATGGCAGTCTATATATCTCTTGCCTATAAATCCTCATTTGTCTTTCCTAGCGCTTTTTGGGGGCCTCTCTGTTCTTTACAGCATAATCCTCCTAGAGTCACTGTGTCTGTGTTCTTGTTCTTGCTTGATTTAGTTTAATTTTACATCTTTCATCTGTTTCTGCCATGTTTTCTCAGATAACCGTTTCTTATGGCATTTCCCAGCACTTCTTCGCAAGTTTTAGAGCAAGCTTCCTTTACCTGTTTCCATCTGTTTTCGATTGTTCTATAATCTTCATCTTTAGCACCAGATACCTATTTGCTTGCACAATTCTAAACTCTTATTGAATTGTCATCTGTTTTAGCTCGGTGATGTAAAAAAATGGGCATCTCTGTTGTTTGGATCTCTTTTTTATTCTTATTTTTATTCTGAGTTTCACTAATGTTATTGTGTGGTTCATTCCCATAACAGTGCTCTTCCTGTTATGTACATCTTCTAAAGCTCTTCTCCATTTGTGCCTAATTAAAATGTGATCATTTTACTCTCCTTTCTGTGAGCTGGTGACCTCCAAGTTATCTTATATTTAGTATGTTCAGGGAACATTCCTCCTATCCTCACAAAATCAGCAAACGGTTCACCATTTTTATTTATTTCACTATGGCCTTGTTTTCCCATAATTACTTATCTGCCAGCGTTTTTCCTCCCGACTTTAACATTCATGCTTTCAGTTACTAGGAGGACCTCTCTTTTCAGGATGTCATCTACTATACTCTGTAGATGCTCAGAGAAGTTTTCTTTTCCCTCTTGGCTAGGTTGATTTGTTAGAGTACAACATTGAATAAAGCATACTTTCTGGAAGAAAAACAAATATCAAACGACCAGCCCAAGACAACACAGGCAACTTCACAAAGACCTAAGAATAATATGAAGGCATTATTTTAGTCATCTATTGAATGGCACGCCAGTGGCCACTCTTCCAGACACAGAAGGGGGAGAAGATCTGGATAAAGATGGAAAGGCACAAGGTCCAGACAGTTGTAGATTTAAGATTAGACACGAATAGGCAGGAAAAATCATGTAGATCACACAGTATCCCTATACATCAACAAAGATTGAATGGCAATCACCACTTTACATGAATATTATAGATTTTTAAAAAGCCTTTGCTATAGTGGAAGAAATTTGTGAACATCTTTCTGAACTTCTGTGAAAGTATGGCATGCCAAATAATACATAAATGTCAACTAATTAAGCCATTTGAAGGTGCTACTGATGTCTGATAAGGATGTCATATGTCACCCATTTTACTGACAGCGAAGTGGGGAATGAGAAAGACCACAGCACAACCTAGAGGCATGCAATGGACTCTCATGCAGAAGTAGGCTTCACTTTGCAAATGACACCAGCTTGCTATCCATACCATGCCCATACAGACATGCCGACCAGAACAAATGATCAACCAGCCTCGGGCACAATTAATAGGATTGAAAGTCAACATTGAGAAAACTAAAACCATGAAGAGATCAACAAAAAACTGGAAACATCATTAACACTTCCTGGGATTGACACAGAAGAGGACTGATATTTCATATATCTTGGCAAGCTAGTAAATAAAATGATGGAATAGAGATTCAGACACTAAAGCCAGAAATGCCTTTGTAACTGTAAAGCTGATTTGGAGAAACAGAAAACTTGCTCTCCGAATTAAACTTGGAACATTTAACACCATTATAAAGTCAGTCATTATTATATGGTGCTGAAATTTGGAGACTTATTAAGACCCTACTATCTGAATTCCCTGTTTGCATAAGCAGCTCCTCTAGAGAAATCCTTAATATTAGATGGCCAGAAGAAAATCACAACGAAGAACTCTGGAGGACAATGAAACGGAACCCAATCGGACAGAAAAGTACGGAATGAAAACGGAGATGACTGGGATAGAGGGAAGAAGAACCTGAATAACATAACAAGACAGACACTGGACTGGAATTCTCCAGGCAGGAGGTGATAAAGGGACCAGGGAGAACAAGGAAATGCAAAACAGAAATGGAAGTGAAAGCTACCAATGGACACAAGAAGAAGCTAAGACAGCAACAAGAGCCTGTCAAAAATGGAAGGCCGTGCTGAAAGGCCCTATGTTCGACATGGAATTAAGAGGCGTAAGTCAGTAACTCATCCATTGGTCTGTAGAGCCAGGCTGCGTAGTAAACAGCTGATTCTGAACTAGCTGCCTCAGTTGACCACCAGGATTCCTTAACTTCCACAATCACTTGACCAAAGCCGAGAATTGAGCCCATTTGAGCTCAACTGCTGCCTTTTGACAGCTTTGCGTGACCAGATGTCCCCATTTTATAGAGACAGTGTCGCTGTTTGGGGCTTTTGCCATATCTAGGTGCCTATTACTCCCCCAACGCTGTCTCGATTTTTCACACTTGCAGTCTGGTCACCCTATGACAGCTCCGTGATCGGGTTATATAAATGCCACCTCCCTTCGTTTCTCCACGCAGACGCACCTAACTCCACATCGCAGCCCTGCGCTTACTAATTCAGTGACTGCAGGGTCCTGATTGTCTCTTCAATAGGGAGCTAGCGTCCAGGAGCCCCCCACCATCCTGCCAGAGTGAGCACCCTGGACATGCAAAGTTTGTCTCTCAGTGCAATGTCATTGCTGGCCTACAACCAGACAGGGGCACGGTTTCTTTCCCTACTTCATTAACCCTCTAGATAATTAGAAGCAAAATCACTGCCTGAGGCTCCCAGTGAGGAAGGGAGACCACTGAGGCGGTCCCAGTGGCAAGGGACCTCACTGGCTGATAGAGGGCCCGCCCGAAGCACGTTAGCTCAGTTCGGCCAGACACGAACCTGAGAATCGCGCTCTGGTTGCTAGCCCCGTCCGTGCGCTGCCGCCCACGTCACGTTGGGGCTCCGACTGCCTCCCGGCGGGGCCGGGCAGGGATCGCGAGTCACGTGAGGGAGCGGACTGACCTACTTTGGGCCAGTGGCGAGGGGCCCAGTTAGGGCTGCGTTGCGCTCTTCAGCGGGGAAGGGGGGGGGGGCCGGAGAATGGTAGCGCCGGGCGCGAGGGGCTTTCCGGCCGGGCCTCCAGGGTGGGGGGCGGAGCTAAGGGTCGGGCAAGGACGGGGGGACCCCAGGGGACAGTGGGGGTATCAGGGGGACCCCAGGGGACAGTGGGGGAGGGGGTTAGGGGTAGCAGGGGGAGCCCCAGGGGACAGTGGGGGAGGGGGGGCGGGGGGCGGCGGGGGACAGGGGGGGAGCAGGGGAGACCCCAGTGGACAGGGGGGGGTGGTTTTAGGGAGGGAGTGGCCCTAGGGGATGGTGTTTGGGGAGCAGGGGCTGCTCTTCCTTAAGCTCAGAAAAGTATCTAGTCCCAACCTAGCACTTTGCAACAAGAGTATTGGGTTGCCAGCCCCAAGGCACCAGCTTCAGAATTCAGGCAGGACTTTGGCCGAGCCCTAGGTCCCGGTGAATGCAGAGGTTTAGGTCTTGACTTTGGTAGCTGCTGCTTTCTTCCTCTCCCTCCCTCCATTCCTCGCTTACCCCCGTGATGCACCATAACAGACAGGTAGTTGGAGGGTTTTGCGATCCAGCATTCACAGCTATACACAACCCAATCTCTCCTTTCAGCAGTGGCACTAGAGGGGGAGATTACTTCTTCCTGGACTCCTTTTATGGCATTATGAACCTGTTGCCTAGCAACTCTTCCCCTTCCTTACGGATTTTGAAGCATTCCCCTCGATTTTGTCACCTGTTCAAAAGCTGAGGGCACATTTGATTGGAAAACAGGAATATAATTCAAGAGAGGAAAGTAACTTTGCAATACTGTGAGGACTTTAAAAATGTGACTGGAGTCTTATAGGATAAAATTGTAAAAGATAACTATTCTGGTCATTATTTTACACTAATATTTGCTTCTACCCCACCTCTACAGGCTGGTGTATCACTAATGTGAAATTACAGTATTTACACTTGGCTAATTTTTGTAAACGCTGCTCAGTGATAATAAAAATTTAGTTTACTGCATTCTATAGTAAGTGAATGAGGAAGTAGCCACTACAGAAAATGTTTATTTTTAAAAAGTTGCTCAGCAATATTGTTTTAAGCTTTTTTCACCAATTTTTGTTTTATGACCGACTACGTGCGGGGGGGGGGGAAGTTCTACTCTGAAGTATTATATCTAGTGCAGCTGCTGTTGGTGAGAGGATATTGAAATAGATGCAACAGGGGTTAGTTACTGTAAAGTAATTCCTATGTTTTGGGATGTCATCTCTCCCCCCGGTGTTTTGTGGATTCTAGGAATTCACCATCTTTGACAATTAAGCAGCTTTTAAAAAATACCTGAGTTTCAAAAAAAGTTGGCTTAAGTTCTTTTCCATTCTTCCAATTAGAGGGATGATCTGAATTGCTGTTTTACTCCCCCCCCCCCTCACCCTGTCACAGATCAATTCTGATGATTCCAGCTGCATTTTTAATGCTCCCCCCCTACCCATGGCATGTTTCTGTAGTAACTTTACAGATTTCTCAATGAAAATATTTTAAAAATATATTTAAAAACTCGTTCCAAAGTGGAAGCCATGTTAGTCTAGTTCAGCAAAACAAACATACAAGTCCTGGGGCACTTTTAAAGACTAAGGAATTTATTTATCATATAAGCTTTCATGGGAGAAAATCCCACTTCGTCAGACTCTTCAAGCCCATCTGACAAAGTGAGATTTTCTCCGAAAGCTCATGGGATGAATTTGTTGGTCTTTAAGGGTATGTGTGCACTTGAAAAGCTGTCAGCTCTGTTAAGTCAACTTAAAGTTGACCTTGTTAAGTTGACTTAGAGAGTCTACACTAGAAACTTAAGTCGACTGCCTGCATCCACGTTGACAGGTGCTAGGTTGTGGGAGAGCTGTGGCTCAGGGGAGCCACTCCTGGGGAAAAGGGAGCCACGGCTCCGTGGAGAGCCGCAGCTCGGGGAGAACCGCGGCTCCCTTCTTCCGGGGAGCCGCGGCTCCCCTCTTGGCAAGGAGCCGGGGCCGCGGCTCCCATCTCCCCAGCCCATCCCCCTTAGGTCAACCTAGGGTGTCCACACTGACGTTAGGTTGACTTAACAGGTCAATTTAAGCATTAAGTTGACCTAAAGAGTGCTAGTTAAGTTGACTTAAGGAAGCGCTTAGGCAACTTAATGAAAGCCAGGTGTGGACGCGGCCTTCTGGAGGTCGACTTAAGCTTCCTTAAATTAACCTAAGTTGGTAGTGTAGACATAAAGTGCCACATGATTCCTAGTTTATTTAAAAACATGGTCCTGTTAGCTCGTTGTGGACATTAAAAATCCCTTGGCACTCTTACAAATAGGGTTTTTCTTTGTTGTCTTGACACAGATTCTCCTTCTGTCACCGTTGTGCTGTAGCAGTGACTTTGTTTCAAGTGGTGCTACATTTACGTAGTAATGACAATCTGGGATACTAGGGCTAGGGAAATGCAATAATAGAGATTGCATACATCTTTCATGTTGTAAAAGGGCACTTCAGCACTGTCAAAATATCTCTCGGTGCACCAGTACATAACAGTTGGTTCTTGACTATAGTTAGAACAGGCTTAGGGTGAAGCAGCTGAGCCAGGAACAGGATTCAGCACTTTTGTGAATGCTGCTGGAAACACGATATGGTCCTGTCTAGCCTGTAAGACAGCCCTATGTTAACTATACCCTTGTCATAACCTGGTTCTCCCAGTGTAGTTATTTTTTTACAAGATCTAACTGCTAAATTCGTTTGTCTGACCCTGTCATTTTATTTCAGGTTTATACAAGAGCGTAGCTACAACGCTGGGATTGAAAATGTTCATGGTTAGGGTGAACTCTCCCACTGATGAGATAGGCATATGAGAGTTCAAAGGGGTTGTCCCTATTACACATGCCCTCCCCCCCTTAAAACTCCTCCCCCATTTGTCTTCTGTGCTGTCTTGATTAGGTGTAAAGAGGGAAGTGATAGGTCACCAAATGAAACGAGAGAACACCCAGGAGTCCTAGGTTTGGGGTCAAAGCAAAATGCAGGATGGAAAAGCAGATGCTAATTTCCTAATAGGCTAATTTATATAATATACATATTGGCTCCACCTCCATCTCTCTGCCTTCAAGGAGCCGAAAGTGCATCTCGTTTGGTGTCTCTCTTCCACAGTGAACTAGGTGAGGAGGAAGCTGTTACATCTTGAATTAATTTGAACTTATGTATTTGACTTCTGCTGTCACAAGAACAAGTGAGTCTGCCAGCTCAGCATGGAATGGAGGCAAATTTGGGACTATAATGAGAGGCCCTTACAGAGAGCCATAGATCAGAGGTGATAGATCTGTGCACAGAACTGATCCCACACCATGCAACACACACTTGGTTTCACCAAAATATTTGTTTGGGTCAGAAGCCAGAAGAATTGTGCTCTTGCTCAAAAGAAGCCCTATATGGACAAAGAAAGGTGTTCCCTTAACCATTAGCCAAATGGTTTGATTACTCACCTTGGTGTCCCTTGCTCTGGAGCAGAATTTGAACTTGGGTCTTCCATGAAGAATGCCTATCCAGCAGACTAGGGGGTATTCTGATGCAGATCTTTCTCAGTTTCTCCTGTTGATGCCGTTCCACTATGTATAAAATACTTGAATAGTCATTGGGTTGTATGTGTGAGAGAAATATTCTGTGGCTAGGGTTAGTGCACTCATCAGAAATGGAGACACCTGGGTTCCAGTTCCATAGTGGGGATTTGAATAGGGTTTTCCATACCCCAGGTGAATGCTCTAACCACCCGGCAAAAGGCTATGAGAGGAGCCACCACCAGCACTTTTTCCTTTTTTTCATTTCAACTGAAAGAAGCTTGCCAAGAGACATGAATTTACTAAATGTTTTGGTTGGCCCAAATTTGCATTTTTGACAAGACAATTTTGTCCAAAATGTTTTGTCTCACTCACGTTTGAAGCCATATATTTAAATGATCATATCCTAGCAGCACAAAGCAATATCATTGCACTCAAGAAATGTGCATCTTGATGGAATCTCCCCTTGCTCTGGCAGAAATCCTGGAAGTGGCCCGAGCCTGGCTTTTGAAGTGAAAGCCCTTACTGACAGCCTTGGATTACTTTTAAATTGATGCTTGTTTTCCACTTGGCATGCAACTGAGCAAATTGACATGATTCCTTACAAGAAGAAAAATGTTTGTTGAATGAACCATGCCCTGCCACTGCCTGTATTTATGATTGCTTGAGTGCAGGAGAGAAGAGGTTTGGACCAGATCCTAGGTGATGGCAGAGGGACTTCTCAAGTAATCTGGGCCAGTTCCAAATTGCATTCCAGCTCTCAGAAAAATAGATTAGTCATCGCTTAAACGCCCCTGGGTTGAAAGATTAATAGGCTCTCTCTGCCAAAGTTTACAGGCACCCCTTGACACAACAGTAACGTGAGTACGTGTAGTTGCATGGGGATGGCTGACCTGGTTTGAACTGAGCAGCAGCGATGATGTAGAGCAACTAAGTTTTTAGAACTAATGCCATGCTGTTCTTCTGAGGTAGTCCCTTACTGGCATTACGCCTAACCCTGTAAAACCAACAACCAACTTGTAAGAGCAGCCAAAGTAGAGTAAGGACACTACATCTTCAGTGTCTTTCACCACGACGTGGGATTAGCAGAATGCTGTTTGGATTCAGGAGTAAAACTGGAGTATGGCCAGCAAAAAGGAGTGATAAAACACTAAATAGGCTTGTTTTCTGGGGGCCTGGTAAAGAGACACGAGAGCAGTCTCACGCCCCAAAACAAACAGAGGTTCCCATCCTGGGTCATGACCATAATAAAACAGAGGAGGGAAAGCTCTGGTCCTGACTAACGCAAAATCCGCATGGAAGCCGATGACCCAAATTCTACTGGCTTCTAAGTGGTACTCAGCAAGATTGCACAACGGGTGAAGATCAGGGCAGAAGTTAGCCCAAAAGGAGTTTTGCCTGCGTAAGACGCTGCAACTGAGTATTTAAGGCTTGATATTCAGCAACTACATTTTCCCTCACAGTCAATTGGAGTGGAACAGCTCCCAGGTTCGGGTTCTTGAAAGGAAGTCTTCCAGTTCAAGTTTATTTATTTAGGCTGTTTTTTTCAGATCCATGACATCTTAATTGTCTCAAGTTTTTCATTTATCAAATCTCAACCCTCTAGACCTAAGATGTTAAGAACACCACATGTTAAACAAGACCATAGCAGGAGAGTCTAGCTTTCTGGTGGAAAAAATCTGGGAAGAATCTCACAGACCAAGCCAGCCTATAAAACATAATACATTCAACCCAGACCCATGCATATGGCATTTAAAAACTGCAGCATGTGGTACATTAACATTCAGTGTTCGTCTATATGCAGCAGTTACAAGTTGCGTCATAAGAGGGCATTCATTGGGTTCTGTAGTTAAGTAAGCTTGTTGGTTATTCCTGATTTCAATTGCAAAGTCCTTGGTGCACTGAATAGTGAGTAGATTCTGATCTCTATGGGTGCATCTACACTTGTAAATTAAGTCGACTTACTCTGTGTCTACATTACACTTTCCTTAAGTCAACTTAAGCAGCTGCTTAAGTCGACTTAAGGAAAAGTTAAGTCGACTTTATAAAACCTAATTTTAAGTTGACTTAAGTCAGTGTAGATGTGGAGTAGCCCTAAGTCGACTCTAGGCTCTCCAGGACTGCCCCACTGCCCTCCCTGCCAGGGTGGCTGGCACAGGGAGAGCCTGGCATGCCCCCCCCACAAGGCAGGGCAGAGCCCTGTCCACCCTGCCCCTATGCCCTGCCAGTGTCCCTGTCCCCCTTTGCCCCATTGTACCCAGGTACAATGGGGCAAAGCTGAGCCCCCTGACCCTTGGCAAGGGGTGCCCTCCCCCGCCACTGTGGACCAGTCCCAGGTCCACCTTGCCCCTAGAAGTCGACCTAGGCATCCAGTGTGGACACTCTAGGTCAACTTTGTAGGGTCCCCCCAAAGTTGACTTAAAATTTAAGTCGAGACATGCTAAATTGACTTAAATTAACAAGTGTAGACATAGCCAATGATATCAATGTAAATCCATAGTGTTCGCCTTTATTTCTCAGCTTTATGTAAAGATACCAGAATCCAGCCCAGTATATTTAGCATGGAACATATTTTTGTTCTTTTTAGATTTCTCTTCATAAGTCTCATTTGAATCTAGTTACATCTTTTCTTGATTTTGTGTTCTTCAGTGAGTGCAATAAAAAAAATAAAAGTCTGCTTGAGCTGCCTTTATTTGTGGTAATCTCTCTTTCAGGAAGAGCACCGACGGAACATATAGATTGTTACATGAACATCACTTCAGACAAATGCACTCTGATTCCCATGCAAGTATCTTCCTAGTTCATCCATTAGGAAAGTTTGACTGGATAAAAAGAAACTTTGAAATGACCTTTCTTATTTAAAGGGGCTAGGGCAAGAAAGTACCTACTAAATTGGAATCTAATCAGGTAGTCCTACTCAGAGCTCTTCCCATAGACACCTCAAAACAAATTCAACTATGATCAAGACCATGGGCCTTCAGATGAGGTTTGTGTATCTTATTACCTTCTACATTGTGAAGGAGGAAAAAAAATAACTCTGTTTAGGCTTTGTCTTGGCATAGGTCACAGCACTTTCTCAAAAGCTGGCTTGCATCCAGCTGCTTGTTTTGTTCCAGAAGGACACATTATTGGATGATTTTCACAAAGAAGGTTTTCTTTAAAATATATAAAGACTTAAAAAAAAAAAAAAAAAGTGGTCCTAAAACAGTAACCCATTCAAATAACATTCAGCTTGTGCACTGTAGGCAAATTAGACACTTGTTTTGCTGAATTAAAAATGAAATACACTAAGATTAAAAAAATATTTTAAAACCATTTTTGCTTATAACAGATTAAAAACAACAAAAAAATAAGACCCAAACAACCGCAAACTAATCTGTTACACATTTTCTTCCTAACTCCCCTTCAGCATGGCATCTTCACTATGCTGACAGAAAGCGTGTTCCCATCGATGCTGGGCTACGCCACTCGAGGGGGTGGCTTTATTACGTCAGATTCCAGATCGACTTAGCGGTTCTTAATGGACCGCCGAGTCAATCTGGAAAGATCAGTTGGAAGGCGGTGAATTTGCCGCCATGAGGGTCGCTGTGGCCTTGGTTTGTGGATCCTGCTGGGGTGGTGTGCAGTGGGAGTCAGGCTCTGCGCTATGTCCAGCATCAAGACTTAGAAGATGGTGCACAGGCAATGTGGCTGAAATTTAGGGGATTTAAAGAGGGGAAAGTTAGGCACCAACAGTGCCATTCATTTCTGACATTTTTATTCGTGAGTAAAATTATTGAATTGACTTAGAAAATCAGTATTTAAGGGGCTCTTCATAAACACAAAGCAGTTTTTATTTTACAGGCAGCTTTTCTTATTGGAGTATAGAGACTTTTGCATGTTTGTAGACCTGTGAGGCAGAGAGAGACAGCTGTCATTACATGATTTGTGTCCCTCTGTATTTTAAATAACTAATGTGGAGAATACATTATTTTGATTGGCATGGGAAAGCAGATTGTGATCTTATTTTTACTATTTGTTGTTGCTATTTCAAACCTTATCAAAGAAAGAAAGAGCCCTCCTCAATAGCTGCTTGCCAACATCACTAATCAGAATTTTAATGAGATTTTTCCTTTTGAGGCCTAATTTAGGTCCAATTAACAGTACACAAAAGCAAACATACTGTGCCATAAAAGGGAATAAGTACACTGTGTCTTTCTTATTATATAGAATTTCCATTTGAATCTCTTTACAAGAGGAAATGTTAAACAAAACAAGTTGCAAATGCTCTCTTTAATATATGCAGGCATTTGATGGTTATGCCTTAATGAACAAAGTGCCTTTAGAAAATAGGTGGACCTCTATTTTTATAATTAGCTTTGGATCACTGCAGGGTAGATATTTGAAGTGGAGCCATGACCCCCACTGATTAATGGGGATCACAAGGTGCAAACCCAATATCCATCACTGTCATGATCACACGGTGAGTTGCACTTCAGACTCACTTCAGTCCCTGTGGAAAGCACCCCTATGGGGCCAGGTTTCACTCTCTGGATGGGACCAGACAGTCTCACCCCTCAGACTGGATCATAGAGTGCAGCCCTATTTACCAGCCTCGATAACCCAACAGAACCACTTCATTCAACATCTTTAAGTGCTTTTCTGGCAGTCTGTGACAGAAGCTGACTAAAGAACAGCTTCTTCCAAACAAAGCCTAAGTTATTTAGGTGAATAGCAAAGGGATAAAAGAAAATAAAGTCTATATGCTTTTCCCCTTTACCTATGACTTAATCTTGCACTACAAGTTTCAGTAAGTGCCTCTCGGCCCTGTTACCGCCAGCTGCGGTAGGGAGCCTACTCGCTGCAATTTGTGTCAGTCAGATGCACATCTTCAGTTGCTACTGACAACCCATGCAATTCCTCCTTAGGCCACCATGTTTAAGGGTCTTTCCTCTATGATCCTAGCTCAGGTCTGGCAAGAGTAAACCTTGCCACCCATGACAATTCCCCAATATTAGCTTCCCCCTTGTTTCCTCAAGAACCACTGATCTCCTCTCCATCTGTATCAGTATCTGGGAGGACGGAGGAAATTGCATATCATGGATCCTTTGCTGGATGAAAACTAGAATGAATGTGAGAACCAGAAATGCTAATAAGGATGAGTTGAAGCCAATGCCGGATTTAGGCACAAGACAAGTAAGCCGTGGCTTAGGGCCTCACATTATGAGGGACCTCTAAATATGTTGGAGATAACAAAGAAGATTTATCATAATTGAAATTGCTTTGGTTTAAATAGCCTTTCATATAAAATCCACCATCAAAATTCTGAACCCTGACCTCCCCCCCCCCCCCCGTTCATCAACGGCCCCCCCCCCCCCCCCAGGACTGCTGGACTACTCACATCATTCACAGGTTGCCCAACCTCACCTCAGACCTCAAGAGGAGACAATGGGATGGTTTCTCTTATTTTTTCATTACCCTTTCTGTTGTAATACACTTTTTTCTCTTTATATTTTATGGTAGGGGGCCTCTGAATCTTGCCATAGCTCAGGGCCTCAGCATGTCTAAATCCAGCCCTGCTTGAAGCAGTAAGCATTCATGCCTACTGAGTAGGAACAAAATGAAAGAATCTAATCTCTCCTAATTGAAAGAAGGGAAAACGCACGCACATACACAAAAAGCTGTGCCACTGTGTCACTCCAGATCTGGCCAGCTGTGGCTAGAATTTATGTTAAATAGGAGCAGATGTTGATAACAAAAGCAGCAGATCAAATCACCATGGACTTTGAACTAACATTAGACATATTGTAAATATGCTTAAGTACACACGCTTCAAATGTGTAATTCTTGAAATGTGTAAATAAATACGTTCTCAGCCATTGTAAAGAAAGAGCCAAGCCACAGGACTGGTCGAGCCAGAGTCTTTTACATCTGTTGCAACACTCAGAACGATGGCTTGGTTATTTTACAGTGGAAATATTTGTTTTTGCAGTTGGAGTCTTGGCAACTTGGAACAGATGTTCAGGTTCATGGCTGCACATTGTAGCTTGTCTCTTGAACTGCCTTGAACTGTCTATTTGTCACCTACTCCTAGGTTAGTTTAATCTGGAATTTAATATACTTATAAATCAGTCAGTAGTTCAAGGGGAGAAATATGGTACAAAAAAGTTGATGGAAGTCACTCTGTTAGACTTCAGCCTTACAAAGAGTCAGTGCTTACAAAATATGGAATTAAAGGCATTTTTATACGTGCAAAGTATCCAAAATTTCATTTCATTTTATCAGTTCTTTCATGCAGGAAGCAGAATCTGGATCTCTCAAACTAGTTTCATACAAGCTATTCTTTCAGAGGCTTTCCATTCTTTTTCCAAGTTCTAAAGGGGTAGCCGTGTTAGTCTAATTCAACAAAAACAAGGAATCTGGTGGTACTTTTAAAGACTAACGAATTTATTTATCACATGAGCTTTTTCCCACTTTGTCAGATCCTTGAAGGGGGGAACTTACAGAATGGGTGCAAAATAAATGCAGGGAATTGTAAGTCATAGGATCAGGTCAGACTGTTTTCTTTCCAGTCACACTTGAACCAACCACACTTCCGAAACTCTGCTTTTCTCCTAAATGAGCTAATAAATATTTAACTGAAAGTGGGCGGGGAGGGGAGGGGGGATTCAAAACCTGTAACGACAAGGTTATTAGACTTTCCTAGAGATTAACTAGTCACTTGTAAAAGGGTTAAGAATTCAGTGCTGGAGAAAAGTGCAAAATACATACCCTTAAAGAGCTCCATCAACGGAACAGGTATAAATGGACAGCTATTGCTGCTCGTGTTTCGCCTCAGTGACTTACCAACGTCCTTCAGCTCTAGAAAGGCCACTCCTATAGTGGAAGGGAATTCGCTCCCTGTGCCTATTTGGTACCAGTCTTATCCAATTCCTCTTGAGGCAACGGAACTTTGTGTTGGCTTCAATGGGAATGGACTGGGACCTCGTTTTCATCTTGATACATGGACCATTGACTTCCAGGGATGTCTTTTCCCCCAGAGGGGCAAATTATACTCCCACTTCCACCTGCATAAGCCTGCAGACTCTCTCTGAATTGGTGGAATTACTCCAGCTTTACCCTTGAGTTTGTATGGCTGTCTCTCTCCATTATGCCTATTTTTATTCTTTGCTGAAGTCTAGTTTTGTGACAGTTTCCCTGGCCATGGAAGGCAAGTCAGCATCGCAACGCATTTATTTTTGAACACATTTATTCCGCTCTCAGCTACTTTTCTTTCCAGAGGCTGTCCCTGCATTACATTAATGCCTTGAGCTGTTAACAGTCCCAGATGGCATCACAGCCACTTGCTTTTCTGAAGAGCAAAAGCCTTGAGTTGCAGCTTCCACAGTACAATGTTTCTAAAAGAGCCCACATTAAGATGTTTTCTCCTCAGATGCGTGAGGAATGCCAGGTCCATTCCCCCACTGCTCTCAACGCTGCACTCCAGCACCGTCCAGCTGACAATTCCAGCCAACTATCATCTGGCACGCATCCACAGCTGGCAGCTTCAATGCATAATAAAGGAAATCTACTACTGAACTCTGCTGGAGAAGCCATCTTGGCTCTCCGGTGCCTTGCACATCTGCAAAGCACCATTATTCTGCTCTGCTTATGGATGAACCGACTTGTCGGCTTCAAAATGCTGTTAATTCTTTCTTGGAGAAGCTGGTCCCATTGACAGCTCCCATACCATGGCAATACAGAAGACGGGTGGCCACAGACAGTGGAGTCAAACCATTCCCAACATTGAGTCCTTTCTTAGCTTTAGTATCATGCAGTTAGTTGTTGAGATAATAGGGACAAGAAAGCATGTGTGTGGGGGAGGGGAACGTGGCAGTGCTTTTCTTGAGGCCATAGGGGAAAAGTGCATCAGTCTCTCCCTGCTACAGCTCATTTATGCCAGGGGAAAGAGCCAGAGCAGTGTAAAAGGGTCTACAAGGCTTTCTTCCGAGGACCATGTTACCAGCCACAGAAGAATGAGCGGATGGCAGGGTGAGGAAAGGGTGTGATGGAAATTCCAGGTGGAAATTCCAGGTAGTGCAACAGACCAGCTCAGGATGGGAAGGGCACGAAGGTGGCTTAAAGACACCGTTAGTGTCCCTTCGCCTTGGGCTTGGAGCCCCTTGCTGTCGTTGTTAGAGGTACAGCCCAGAATCAAACCCCAAGATACCACCAGATTTCTAGTATTTCCAGTAGTTCCTCCCTTGTACCCCATGCCTTGATGCTTCAGCTTACAAATGAGACAAATTCAGTAGCCCCAGTTAATGTTTACTTGTCAGATGAAGAGCTTTGTTCTCTGTTTTGAAGGATTGTATCTCTCTTGCACTTGACAGCCTGCAACTATACTTTCTTGTAATATATTCTGTAGCGGCACATACATATCTTAAAACCTTGCTGTGCAAGCCTCCTCACTGAGCTACTGAGAGATTGGGAAACAACCTATGCCTAGTAACGGAGTCAATATTGATTTTGGTCATTAGAGAACCATGTAGTTTGTGCGAGTAGTCACTTGCGAGGCTCTTATAAACAAGCAATAAATAAACTGCTTGGAATCTAATTAGATTTTAAGGAACTGATCCTTCCAGTTGCTCTCAAGTCCATGTGATGTAGGTGGGATTTGAGAGCATTCAACAGTGATCAAGACTGAGCCAATAGATGGTCTGGTTTTGCAATAAATCTGCACACAGAATCATTTGACATTTTGCTTGTTCTCACTAACTGAGTCGGCCTAGTTTTCTCATAGATCCCATTGACGCTGAAGATACAGCTTATCATTTGGAAGTTATTCTAGGATTCTACTCTGCCAGGATAAATAGTTCAGTGGCCTCAGGATAATCCCTCCTGAAATAATGTCGTTTGTTGTGTACAATAGATCACCAGTGCTTAATTCGTGCCAGGGCTCAGCCCTGACCCCTCAGAGCTCGGCAGTTCAGAGCCCCGGCACTTCTGAGCTTGCTGTATTTGTTAAGAAAATAAAAAAAATTGCTTGAGCTCTGCTACCTTTTTCATTACAAGTGAAGCACTAGATATCGCTCCCATGGGACTTGATTCTGATCTCCCAGTGGGATGAATCTAAAGGAACTACAATGAAATCAGTGGAGTTACACTCCTGTAAAACAGATGCCAGTGACAGCAGAATGTGATCCATGTTTTGTTACGCAATGGGCTTTTCTGTGCTGGTGCAGTTTTGCTGAGTAATGTTAAAGTTAAGGTCTCTTTCATCCAAAATTGCTTTTAACTTAAGCAAAACGACAGACCTGCAGGAGTTCACAGGGTCCCAAATCACGGATTAACATACATTTAGAGATGTAAGAACACTTTGCTCTCTATAGAGCTCTTCGACAACACAGAGCTACGCAAACCCAGCTGTATTTGCTTTACTGTAACAGAGGCTGTGTTACACATACCTCTATAAGGAGTTCCCTTGGGGTCTGATCTTACAGACATTTATTTTTGTCATAATACGTATTACCATGAGCAGCCCCATTAACTGTAGTGGGCTTCGGCTCAAGTCCCTGAGCTAGTGGCGTTTACAACATCAGGCAATGGCGTGTTGTTTCTAAATACTATCAGCTTTGTATGTGATGAAGAAATATCCCACCGCTCCCACAAAGCAACCTTATTGAACCCATTTCATCACTTCGCTACAGCCCTCTAATTATAAACCAATGCACAGAATGGTAGGGAAAGTAATGATGGACAAGGAAAACATTTTAAATTTTGAGCCTCTGCTAGGCTACAGGGGGATGATAAGAGAAAAAAAAATGATTTTTTCAGTATGAGTAACTTACTTTTGTTATGACAATTTGTTCAGTACTGTCAGAGCCAGACTCAAGTGCTTGGAGCAGGGCCAGAGTTCAAAGAAGACTAGACCAGGACTTAGGAACAGGATAGGGGAAAGAGGAGGTTAAGGTTTGGGGATTCTGTTGCCACACCTAGGCTATAGAGTTTCAAACCCTCAAGTGACGTTGAGCAAACTGGACTTTTGGTCCATCTGTGTGACTTATATACCTGCCTAAGAATCACATGATCAGTTCCTGGCTTGTGGATTGGCTGGAACCTAGCACAGGCATAGCGCATCATCTTACACTCTGAAGTCTTGCATTTTTAAATTGATTTAATGCTTTTTATCCTAAAGACCTTTACAAACCTAAACCAAGGTAAACCAGGGTTACCTTACCTTACTACTGAAATCTAACAAGGAGTCCTGGGGCACTTTTAAAGACTAAAATTTATTTATTGCATGGGCTTTCATGGGAGAAAATCCCGCTTCATCAGATGCTTTGAAGATGGGGAACTTAAATAAATTTGTTAGTCTTTAAAAGTGCCACAGGACGCCTTGTTTGTTTCGCTGAACTAGACTAACCCGGCTACCCCTTTGGAACTGAAATCTAGTTAGCTCGGGGGTGAAGTGTGACAAACCCTTAACAGTGCCCAATGTTTTATGGCATGAAATGAAAGTATTTTATTTAATTGAAACCACAAGTAGTTAGCTAGGTGGAAGATAATTACCAGAGTTAGAATTTTGCAAGGAGGTTACCATTAACACCTAGCACCCCTACGTTAATAGGGAACTCAAAACACAAAACTTCCACTTCTGTGCAAATTAGGAAGGGCCACAAAATGTTAATGAAAAATCCAAAATGTCATCTGCACACTATTTATTATTTGGAGTAATGAGATCTCTGATCCCATGTGGCTAAGAATTGCATGCATGCTTTTAATTTTGTTACCATTTCTATCCCAATGCCAGTCACATTCAGCCCCACACACTATGTCTCATCTTTTTAACAGAAAGGTCTTTGGAGCAAGAACTGCCATTTATTGTGCGAGTTGTTGTACACACACAATGGGAGTCCTAACCTGACTGGCCTTGTGATGTTTCTGTGATACAAATATTCAAGTAATTAATTAGTAAGAGACTTTGGACTTCAATCTACCAGTCACTGAGATTCCAGTCTTTCCCAAGCATCACATACGTTATTACTAGGACACTGTAAAATTGCTCTGTAATTGATGCGGGGAAGAGACAGCAGAAAACAGAACGCAAGGCATTGATAACTCCTTGATAAACTGCCATTAGCCATCATCAATTGTGCTATCGTAGGGAGGTAAACTGTCAAAGGTCACCAGAAGCTATTTAAAGTCTGTTTCCCTACCAGGTGTATTTACTTTCATCCAAGTGTGTTTCTTCTGCTCTGATAATCTTTGTCATCTCCTGTTACAAAGGAAGATGTCAGCAGAGTTCCCCAGGCACACGGCATTAATTCGTTCTGCCAGTTCCACACAGAGCGGCTAAACCCATATTCCTCTTCTAATCCTTCTTCCGCTGAAATTTTGTGGCTGCCAATTGTGATTGAGGGGCATGGGCTTGGAATTTGGGAGTGAAATCCCCAGGGAAATCAATAGCAAGAGACCTATTGAGTTCATTCAATGGAGCTAGAATTTCACCTCAGCTGTTATAATTTCCATGCCGAACTCGGACACACTTCACCTTTGGCAAGCCTCTTTCCCTTCTCTCTGTGTCTCGGTTATCCCCATCTGTCATGGGGGTAACCCACTGTATAGATGAGAAATGATTCCATTTCAATAATGGCAGCTTAAATCATGCACATAGCAGAGGCCTCACAAAGGACCCTGCACCAATCCAGGTGCTGAGCAGCTGGTAGTTCCGGCAAGAAATCTGCTTCCAGCCTCTTTATTTTCTCAGCCCTGTGCCTTGTGTAAAACGCAGCAGCCTTTGGGTACATCTAAACAGTGATAAGATACCCATGGTATGGCCATAGCGGGCTCAGATCGTGGAATCAAAAGTTGCCGTGTAGATGTTCCGGCTTGGGTTGGAAGAAACATGAGATCTGAGACTCTCCCCCTTTACCAGACACCACTTTTCCCAACATTCAAAATGGGCTCACCAGATGCAAATTCATTCTAGTGACAGAATTGTTTAGGTTCAAAGCTGTCAGCTGATGGGGCGAAGGCACTGAAGGAGAATTAGCAAACTCACTGCTTTTCCCAGCTCAGCCGTAGACTAGCCAGGCAGCTCTGACAGTCATGTAAACTCTCTGGCCAGATCTCCAAGGGAATTTAGCCTCCTAACTTTCATTGCTTTCAATGGCATTTAGGAGCCTAAATGCTTTTCAGGATTTGGGCCTCTGCATATCAGTTTTTCCTAGCTGTAAAATGGGGATACTAGTGTTTAACTATTTTTCTAAAGCTCTTTGCACTCTCCTGATAGAAAGACGCTAACTATTAATAAATACTATTTAATACTGACTTTTTAAAATCCAAGTATCTCTGCTCACTATTTCTACTTCATGGTCACTGTTTAATAGCCCTCTCCACCCAGCAAAACCTGGGGGCAGATCTTCAGTTAGTCCAACCTCTGTTGGTATCCAGCTCTGTAGCGCTGACATCAGTGGTGCTAGGGCAATTTATACCAGCAGAGATCTGCCTTGGGTAGCAAAACCTGTCCTAACCAACGTCTCAGAAGCTTCCCTTTCTGTGACTGGGTGAGAGGGAAGAATTTGCATTCTGCAGCATCCCCTGATGAAGCATATTGGCACTTATAACAATTCAAAGCCAACTGCCCCAGGTTGTGCAACTCAATTGTTTGCTGCAGAATAGATGTATGAAGGCCCAGACACTTCCTCATCTGGTCCTGTCGGGCCCTGCCCCAAAGACTTTTGCCTTGGCTGTGCTTTGCTGGCCAATTCATCTGCTGTGCTGGGGAGATTTCACAGTTTCTGCCCCCCCCCCCCCAGCTGGAGGCTGGTAGAGCAGGTATGGGGGCTGGTGGAACCAACCCATAGGCAGCAGAATGTAAATGCAAGAACTTGAAATGAAAGGAGAATACCTAATCTAGGGACAGTTGTGTAAGAACAGCTACCTTAGTCCACCACTCCTGCAAGGGAGAGCAGCCAGAGACTGCCTAGTGTCTTATTCATTTAGAAATATGCAACTATTATAAGCAATTCTGCAGGGGAGGGAAGTCTCCCCTCCTCTGCACGGTTCTGTGGAAGTATCAGAGGGCTGCCCATTTGGAATGCTATGGTTTCAATTTAGTTTTCACCCTCAAATGACCCAACAAACTGAGTTTCACCAGACCAACAAAGGGCTTACCTAGCCAAAAATCTCCTTCATCTTCACCACCACGAGAGGAGAAGAAAAGTCATGTTCGGTAACGGTGAGGACCATTGTCACTGAGCAGCTGACTTTGGAGAGGCTTTCTCTTGGCTTTAGCTGTAGCAAGAAAGGGAAACACCCAGGGCGGCCATTTCTCCTTAACACCTTGGAGTAACTGCAGTTTCTTCTCCTTTTGCTCAGCCATCTTGGAGGAGGAGACCAATGTGCTCATAGGGTCCCTCAGCTGCGGTATTTAGTACCTCTCCAGGAGAAGCTGGTTGCTCCTAGCCTAGAGGTTTAGTCCTGTGGAGCCAATTTACGCGGTGGAGAAACTTCATCCAAAGTAGGAAATAAGAAGAATGTAAGTTCATCAGGCACAGAAGCAACTGGGGCCTTCTAGGCCACCTCACAGGTCCCCATGGTCCTTCTCAGTAGCATCTCTGGTTTATGAATAACGCTCAGGTCAGGGCACGTGGTTATAAAAAAACCAGAACTGAAATAGGGAAAGCGTGAGCTCAGTGCCAGACCATCCTAGATTTGAGCAATGGAAATGGCCATTCAGGTCATTTTAATACACCTCCTAGGGGCCCAGTGCAGGTTGGTTCCTGTTGCATAATTATTATTAATTAGCTCGTTTGGTCTGCAACCTAGGGGGATCCAAATGGTTAATGTGAAACCACACAAGGCTCCTAGATATTTAGGTGCCTAACGCCACTGAAACGCGGCCCAAAGACAAGCAGATGGAGAACTGATCAAGATGAGGCTAATTACATTTACACCGCCTTCTCTAATGATAATATTGTCCCTTTTTGGCTCCGCTTTCACAAGTAACAATTTCACTGTGCTCTGCCTCACCCTGTTTTGTGTCCTATTTGCTATTCTATTAGATCATTTTATTAATTTCAAATTACCCTTCTCCCCCCCTTGCAAGTAATATGTTCTGAGGGCAGCAGGTTGCCTTTTAAATGGGCTTGTCTGCCCCTGGTAATGGACCACGACATCAATTCTGTACAGTTGCCTTTGACTTAGGAGGCATAGCTCCCACGGTGACTAATTATAGTACCTAATGGTAGCGTCCCCGGTGACATGGAACAGCGCTTAATAAATGCAGATCAGTACGGTGTTTGGAGGTTGATGCTTTTCTATTCCCGGAGGGCTCAATGCTCTCGGCTTTATCCTGCCAAGGGGATTGGACAGTAGCTGCAATGTCTTTGAGTTTGCTGGGTAAAAAATGAAGCCTCCAATTAGGCTACTAGCACAAAGAAGCTCAGTCGCTTGCTGTTGTTCTTGAGACCCTGCTCCACATATTTGCATTCTTATACCTGATGGCAGTTTTGAATCCCATGCGTCTTAAGTCCTGCAATGGCCTGGCTAGCGTTTGTGCCAGCTGATGAACACAGCCTGATTTCTGAAGACAGCCAGTATAGCCAGCTGTATTTGTGGTGCAATGGTGAATGAGCAACACACTGAAAAGGAGACACAGGAATTGTAGCCTGCAGTTGCTAACCCTTTCACAGCTCTGGAGGCCCAGGGATGAAATCCTGGACACATTGACGTCAGTGGCAAAACTCCTGTTGATTTCAAGAGGGGCAGGAGTACACCCCAGAGCTTTGCTGCACAGTTTTCCCAGCATGGGGGGGGGGGGGTGTTAAAAACACCCAGTACTTCATATTTTAGATCAGCTACCAGGATTGTTTGTTTCAGCAAATTGCCCACCCCAAATGCAGATCTCAAATTCTAAGGCATCCCCGCTGTTATTTCCAAGCGAGAATA
The DNA here is from genome assembly GCA_007922175.1 of Pelusios castaneus. Taxonomy (NCBI): domain Eukaryota; kingdom Metazoa; phylum Chordata; order Testudines; family Pelomedusidae; genus Pelusios; species Pelusios castaneus. The sequence goes on along the minus strand of ML685805.1, from coordinate 2,814,367 downwards.
TCTTTTTTTGAGTCTGTACCAGCTCACCTGTGAGTCCTTGGTGGGGACCATTATAGTCTCCTGTGGAGATGGCAAAGAATTGCCTGTGTTAACCCCGACAGTGAACTTGCAGCGGAAAAAATGACCGAGGGACTCAATATGATTGAAGCGAGAGCTCACGCCTCAGCTCTGGCATAGAGATTTCCCTTCAGAGGTGATCAGGAGTCTAGGTACAGAGCTATAGGACGCATGCTGTTTCTCTGCTGCAGCCAGGGAAACAGAAATGCTTCCATTTGGCTGCAGTTGGGGGTGAGGGGTGGAAGGAGGAAGGGGCCTGCTGGCTGATAGTACTGGCCCCTCAGGGTTGTAAAAATATCTGTGGCCCTTGACCTAAAAAAGTTGGTAATCACTGGTCAGGGAAGACTCTGGGCCAAATTCTCTGCTGATGTCTTTTAGTTTTCTAGTAAACACTTTCCTAACTGTTTGATTTGGGGGATGGATCATATTTGGTAACTAACAATATTAAATATGGGCTCAAGCACCTCAGGCCCATTTTAAACTCGAGTGCAATACAGAACTGGGCCATTAAGTGACTTGTCCAAGGTTGCATAGTAAGTCTGTGGCAGAGCCTGGAATGGCATTTAAGTCTTGATTCCCAGCTTTCTGCTCTAAAATTGCCTGCTGCCATCCTGTCCCTAATGTTTATGGCAGCTGCACATGCGTCACAACAGTGGAGTCTGGTCCTGGTTCAAGAAATCAGCTCTGTTCAGGGATAGCACATAAGCATATGCTTGTTTAGAGTTGATTCAGCCTTAAATTTGGAACTAGACCCAAGCCAGCTAGCTGAACTGGGGTTGAGAGCTTCCTTAGGTTTAGGCTGAGTTTCTGGAGTGAGGTCCATGTGCAAAAAAGCATTGTTAGCAGTTTGTTTTGAAATGTTCATAAAAACAAGCACTTTATTGTTTTGGATCTGACCCAACTCCTAGGGACAGAATCAATTCTAAGGATTCACTTCCAAACTGTACCCCGGTATTCATGGGCATGGGGGGAAGAGCGTGTCTGGTGTGGATTTATTTCGATTAATAAAGGATTAAAAATTAACGGTATCATTGCCGTGTCTTTAAGGCTATTTGTTTCACCTTCGTTTTAAAACACTTGGCTGGCTGATGAGTGACGCAACGTTCTGTCTGAGCAAATTTTAGTCGAAAATGTGCTATCTTCAGGGTGGAATAAAGCAGGTCATCCCAAAAGCAAGTTAAAAAAATAGCAGGCATAGTTACTTCAGAGAGATGGCCCATGCCTGTGGAGTAGCTATAAGATGGCAATACACAGAGCGAAACACATCCTGAAGGAAACCAGCCAATTCCTGTGCCCCAGCTCTGATGGCCAGGGTGTTTCAAGGAACAGCAAACGGCTATTGCATTATTTTTAAGTTAAGGACGGTGGGCCTTGATGGTTCCGTCCCGAGGTCCACCTGCACCTGAGGCTCCATTGTGCAAACGCCGAATAAGACACAGGCATAGCCTCAAAGCCTTACAGGATAAAGAGACACCACACAGGTGGGATGGGTAACAGATGCACAGCAAGGTGCAGTTCCTCCAAGATATTTAAGTGCCATTGAAGTCAGTAGGAGCTAGGTACTTAAATCTCTTTGGGGACCCGAGTTCAAGTGACTTGACCAGGACCATGGAGAAAGTCAGTGGCAGAGCTGGGAACAGGACTCCTGGTCCAACATCCCGCTAGACGATACTGTCTTCCTTTAAGAAGGTGATTACAAAAATGAGCCTGAATCCTTGTGAGTGGGCCCCTGAGGCAGTTATGGGTGCTACAAAGGGGCCCGCCCATGTGGAAATCACTGCAGGACTGGAACCCAGGATTTGCTCTAGCGAAAGGCCTGGCTGTTTTCTAGATGCCTTTCCAAAGGCACATTTTGAGTCAGCCTTTGGAAAACAAAGGTTAAAGGGACAAACAGGCTTGTCCCACTGTCATTTACTCCCTTTTTTAAGCTAAAACATGATTTCATTGACTACAGTGCTATCACAGTTCTATAACATAAGCAAGCCGTGGAGCTGATAAACTACACAATCTGCCATGGATAACACCACAAAGCTGTTGCTGGAGTTAATTATAAAAGCGACACAATTGGTTGATATCACTGGGCTCTTTACTGTGAAAGCAGCATCAGAGAGTCCCATTGCTAACGGTGGTTTTTTAACAAATACAAGGTGGAATGGCAATTTACTTATTCATTTATAGTATTATAAAGGGCTTTCTAAAGCAAAGTTTGAGAAGGGTCATCCTTTGAGAACAGCTTAAATTACATCAGGGCTTGACAAAACCCAGGCACCAGGTTGCCATGGTGACCAGGGTTTGTAGCCTGGCGCCTAGCTCCACTGCAGAAATGCTGCAGATGAGCGCCCTCCTGCTGGCTCCTAGCTGGGAGCCAATTTTGCTGAGCCCTGAATTAAGTAAGTTGTTCTAGTGAAATTCAGCCCCGTTCAGAGGGCCAGCATAAGCGCTATGTACCACATCCATCTCACTTAAAGCCACTGAAATCTATGGCAAAATTCCCATTTACTTTAGTCCTGCAGAACTGGGCCCTTGAGATCCTGTTGGTACATTGGTCTCACGTGGGTGGGTTCAGCCAAAATAATGATGGTTTTGTGTGGTATGTCCGAGGGCATGAAATAATCATCTGTAGTGACTTATTTAAACATGCAGTCGGATGGTCTGGGTCGTTTTCTCTATCTGAGTATGGTGGGAGGAGGGATCAACTCTGCTGTTTTTAAGCGATACACAGGAGGCATTAAAAAGAAGATATTTAGAAGCTGCTGCTGTTTGACCCAGAGCCTCAGAAGTATTAAGTGCCTAGCTCCCACTGACGTCAGTATGAGTTTTAGGCACCTGAAAATCTTCGTGCATCTAGGCTTTTGTGTCTAATCTGCCTGTTTATTCCAGTCACTGGAATTCCTGAGCAGTTAACATTGAACTTTATTATGGTATTTGAAGTATTTCAGATTCAAAGAGTGCAGTGTACGACTGGTAATGTCATAAAGGTTAGTACTGGAGTGTTGCAGAAGCCTATTTATAATGGTCTCAACTCTATATGGAGAAGAGATGCATGTGAAGCCATTCAAATGCTCCAGTAACTGTGTTCTGAAAAAGCTGCTGGTTCATTCTTTTAAAGGACACCAAGTTAGACTTCCATTGCTCTCCAAGTGGATATATTTCATTGTGCAGTAAAAATATAAAGCAGCCATTACAGATTTGCGTGTTTTGACAACTGCTCTTTATAAAGTCTCATTGCATTATTTCAGAATCGTCTCCCCACTTTACAGGAGTCAGTGAAATTGAAATTGTTTTGCAAACTGCTTCAGTGAGAGAGAGAGAAAAAAATAACCTAGGAAACAAATATGCCGGCTTACAAAAATAGACTAGAACATTTGGAGATCCCAGGTTTCCAAATTGTCTGAGTGGTGGAGAATATGAACTATGCCAGCTTATGTGAGTGGTGAGACAACACTAGAAGAGAGAAGACACTAGATGGATGCAACGATCTGTTTCTAAAAAATCTTTACCAAGTCAACATAAAAGTGAGGAAAACATTCTCCTGGGCTCCTGGAGGGCAGTGGGGCTAGTAAGCATGGCAAGCAGAATGCCAAAGTTTCATCTTGGGTTCTCCTCGCCCACGTAGTGAGCTGTGAACTCACGGCAGGGGTCAGTTTTCATTCCTTTCCAGTGGATCCAATGGGCCGCAGCCTGCCTCATTCATGGTCCTAACTAGAGCCCTGCAAATCTGCAGATATCCGCATTATATCCGCAGATACAATGTGGATATCCACAGAGCATTTCTTGCAGATGCAGATCAGATACAGATCCACATATTTTTATCTGTGCATGGCTAGAGCCCTGCAAAAATGCGGATATCTGCGGGTATCCGCGGATACAACACAGATATCCACGGACAATTTCTTGCAGATGCAGATTGGATGCAGATCCACATACTGGCATCCGCGCAGGGCTCTAGTCCTAACCCCAGCCAGCGCCATCCACTTTCAGGGCTATGTTGGTTGTCTGGGAAGCCAGTGGCAGAGTAGAGCTGTGGTCCCCTATCTTGTGCTGCCTTGACTTTGAGATAGCATAACTCAGAGGTGAATCAAGCCTTGTGAGAATAATGCAGACACGACCTGATTCAAATCTCTTACAAAGACATCAGCAAGGCACAGTCTACATATGCTTCACTAACCAGAACTCTTAGGAACTCCCTGATTAGAGCTTGAATTTGTGAATCCTTCTGACCTGCGAGTGCATGTAATAAACATCACAGGCTCCAGAAGGGTCCACCTCAAACAAGAGCCCACCACAGAACTCCTCCATGCTGGAAAGAAAATGAAAGCTGGGCTAATAAAAGCTATTACCTCACCCACTGTCTGTTTTAGAAACAAAGCACTCACGTTACTCCGAGAACTACGGAACTCGTTCAGAAAAACCCTGGTACAAGAGTCTGCATGAGTCGGTGCCAGTTTTTAAAGATAAATGGTATCCATAATTAAAGGGCCCAGCCCTATGTCTCTACAAAAAGCCCCTGCAAATGGGTTTTCCTCGGTGGTTCTCTGTGGGGATGGGAGACAATCCTCCCTCTAAAGGCAATAGAGTTATAATAGATCATGGCTGCTGCATGGCAGCTTTCAGAGCTGCTGTTATATGGAGGGCTTGATCAGTGGATCTAACTTACTGGGATCTGTGGGTCAAGCTCCTTCCAAATGTCTTCCCCACCCGGTACAAGAAAGGGCATGGACTGCACAGGCACAGATAATTGTACCCTCAACTGGTTAAAAGAACACGACCAAGTTTCCTACCAATCTTCTGAGTGAGTGTGACGTTGTTCAGTACTAGGAATGACAGCTGCTTCCAGGAGAGGCTGGGCAAACCCCATTTCCCTGAGCTGCAGCGCAGTTCAGCCCTGCCTGGGTTCCCTGTTGGGGGAGATCCTGGTGTGACACTTGTACATGGATCATATGCGAGTGAAAGAAACACTGTGACTCAGAAAGAAGGCTCACTCCCAGTTCTGCTCTGTAAAGCCCAAAAGACCCAAGAGCTACACTGTGCCTGGCTCTGCATTGGATGTGAGGGGAAGGGGACACGAACTGGAAACACGTCAGATCCTTATGCTCACGAGTACAAAGAGTTGTAAATCTAGGCCCACCACTTGTTACACACGCCCCAGTGAGGGTGAAAAGGTTAGAGACATGGCTTTGAACTGATTTGTGGAAGGGTAATCGTATCTATTCAGAGTATCACACTCCTATTTATGTTCTCAAAAGGAATTCAGGTTGCACCCTTGAGGCCTCCTCACCCCTAGAAACGGAGCCTTGATTCTTGGTCCTAAAGGTTTGAATTACTGTTTTTCTTTGGCATATGCATCAGTACTTCTAGTATTCCTCATTTTGTTCACTAGTCTATGCCTCTCTCCATCACAGATCTAAAAAAGTGAAGAGCCTTTATAGTGGCCTGTTGTAGAATTAGAGACTCAAAGCAGATGTCAGCTTTTGTGCTGAGTGTAACATTATTTTAAAAGGTGGCTGATATACAATGAATCCCATCTGTAGAACCTCAGCAACCCCTCACTGTGATTAAATCGTCCTCAAGATCTCCAGAATGATTTTGTTTTGAGTCTGCTTAAAGCCCCTCTTCCAGGAGACGACTGAATTCTACTGAGCCCAGAGGTTTTATCAGTTTCACAGGTTTCATCGTACTTGAAACTTCATAGCCATCACTGAAATGTTTGAGAGTTGTTTATAGCTTTAGCAGAATACAAAGGTGAAATCATTTTCATTGTATGACTATACAATATGGCTTTAATTGTGTCTTTATGCCTGACAACTCATCAAGGCCTTGTCTTCCTAAGGCCTAATCATTCGTCTTAAAAACAATTGTTAAAAAAGTCATCTGGGCTGCAGTACTTGCAACAAATTGTCATAAACGTTTGCTAGCAAAATACACTGGAATTTTGTTACCAAAACCAGATTGACTCAGTGGTTCCAGAAAAAGGCCTCTATAATATAAAGACGAGCATTGGTAAAAAAAACTCAGCTTGAATGTTACTGCTCTACAAGCCGTCTGAAGTCACTATGAGAATGACACCCATTGGGCCCAATTCTGTTCTCATGCTAGAAACAGGATTAATTCCGTTCCGGTCAATGAAGTGACACCAATGTAGAAGTAGTGGAAGCTCAGAATCAAAACCCAAGATGCAAGGGTCAGAGTGACCCCTGTGCACAGGACCTTTCCAAGCTCTTCTGTGCCACATAACTCCTTAAAGATTTACAGAGAAATTTTGCAAGGATGAATTTTAGCCCTAAAAGTGATCACACCTAAATCAGTGGCAAAGTCCCGTTGACTTCAACGGGAGGAAGATCAGGAGCTACTGCATTAAACTACTGGAAGGTGTACATCTTATTCAAGTGCTGAACTTTCTCTCCACCATAGGCCTGTCTCAGCTCTTGGGGTCTGGAAGCTCTCTGGTGCGGTCCTCCTCCTCATCTTCAGGGCAGGACAAGCTCAGCGCACTGGTCACAGGATGGATCCATGATGTCGTCTGTGTCACATGGCTAAATGGAGACAAGAAGTGCCATTAGCATCCACAAAGGGATTATTTCTGATCATCAAAACAGATGTCCTGCGGATGTGCTTAGCTTCTCTCTGGAGGTCCCCAGTATCTCACTGGATCAGAACCTAAGACCAGTTCACTAAAATAGTTCTGACGTAGGGTCTTCTCTTTCATTATACATGAAACCCCACATACATGTATTTCCCTCCCATTTACCCATGCCTGCAAGAGTGAGAACCCCACATCTCAAATATTCCAGCTTGAATGAACGGAAAGCTAAGGAGAAAAGCGCTCTTGCAGTAAAAGAATCTTAGCATATTGAAAAGACCATGGTGGCGGTCTCTCACGAGTAACCGTTGTTACTGAACACTAACACAGCGGCATGTCACCAACTGGAACTGAGTAAGCCTCCCAACATTCCAGCACGATGAAGGCAGAATGGCCACGTGACTTAATGACGTCACGGAGAGAATCAGCCAGAGCTGGTACCAGGACCCAGGAGATCCTGGTTCACAGTCATTTTAAGTGATCTTCAACAGTATGTTTAAGAACCTTATGCTTAACAATCTGTCCTCTTTTTGTATTGAGTTTGGCCATGGGTTATCTCCTACAGACCCGAGGAAGAGCTTGGCAGAGCTGGAAAGTTTGTCCCTGCCAACAACAGAAGTTTGTCCCATCAAAGATATTTCCTCACCCACCTTGTCTCTCAAATGCTGGGGCCACCATGGCAACCAAACTGCAAATAATGTACATAATGCAAGACCGGCCCCATCCTTCCCGCACAAAACCCTCCAGATTAAATGGTTAGTTGGATGGATGCCATCCATGCTGTATGTGGGCAGGTCACAGCCTTTTGTCCCTTCTGGAATGGATGCAAAGAAAATAATTATTTTCTGCTTTTAGTCCCGCTAATAGATTCAGTAGCTGCCATATAGAGGTTAAACAGAGCAGAATTTGACCCACTTGTTTCATCAGGTGTAAGTTTGGCAGAATCTAAGCAAGTTTTATTAGCATTTAAAGATCTTCACATAAAATGTTTCTCATCTCAATTTTTCCTCTTCACTTCATTCTCTTCTTAATACCTGCAGCAGCTCTGCTCCTTCTCTACTTTATTTCTGTGCATCTGCACGGCATTCTGTCTCCTCCTTCAATAGCATTCTCTACCAGCTTATTCAAGTACAGTTGGCTTATGCAGCAATAAACCTAAGGCCAGATCCTAGACTGGCGTCATTCGGAATAGCTCCATGGAAAGCAATGGACCCCGGTGACGTTACGCCGGCTGAGGAGCTGGCCCACAGCCCCTGTGATTGTGAGTACACTCACTCTCCTTTACATCAGCTTGTGGAGCAAGGCCGTACTGTGGGTTAAAACCTCCTTTTAATGCAGCAACGCTATTTATAGAGAGTCTCACACCTTGGTGTGATACAGAGCTGCAGACCAAGCTGGGGCCGAGTTCAGCTCTCAGTCACACCATTTTAGCTTTTCTGAGGTGAGCAATGAGGCTACTGTGGATTTAAACCCCTGCAAATGAGAGCCCTTTGCATTCACTCGCCCTTTCTTTTCCTGCAACATCTGAACGTGGGCTCATTTTAATACCTGAAGGCTAGCTTTTGCTTCAGCGGACTGCAGCACTGACTTCAGGCAAGTCGATACTGCCACCGCTTCATAACGCCGTTTCCAATCGGCTTAGTGTAGTGAGGATTTAAGAAGTCGGCGGGAGATATGCATATCTCCCATCGACTGCTGCTGCAAACGGCGGTAAGTATAGCCTAGAGCTTAGACTCAGACTTGAAGGTCAGAAGGGACCAGTATGATCATCTAGTCTGACCTCCTGCCCAATGCAGGCCACAAAACCTCACCCACCCACTCCTGCAATAAACCTCTAACCAATGACTGAGTTATTAAAGTCTTCAAATCATGATTTAAAGATACAGAGAATCCACCAGCAAGTGAGTCATGCCCCATGCTCCAGAGGAAGGTGAAAAATTTATTGCTGGTGCAGGGACTATGCTGCTCTGATGAGACGATTTAGCTCTGCCATCACCTTTTACTCGGCTGTACCGCACTAGCACTAAATTAAATACGATGAGGACAGTACTATTGCCAACCATGAGGTAAAGCTGGACCACAAAGCTAATTAAAACTTGAGCTGCTTTAACTAGATTACCCCATCTTGTGATCTGGTCGCCTGTCCACGTATTCTTTACCGCATACACGGGCAAATCCTTCAATGCGGTGATACTTGAACAGGGACTACGTAAAACCAGCAAGATTCAGTACCTAGATTTAGCAACCTTATGCTCACAAATAGCTCCTGTTAAATCATGGGACTACACTCAAGAAAAGGAGATGCAAACTGAGCCTTCAGTGAGCTCTTTTAGTCACAAGTGTTTACATTTCAAAGGGAACAGCTTTATAGTGAACATGCGCAGGCATTGAAAAGAGACATTTTATATGGGATATCTGAATAACATGGCAATTTCCAGTGAATCTACTCGTGAAAATTATTTCTTTTTTAAGATGTACTGGAATTACCTTACTGGAGTTGCCGAGATCAACTGTGTAAAAGTTTAAACAGATTGATACAATACAGTAGTTTAATCCTGTCAGTCAGTTTATTGTGAGGCTGACGACTATTTCTTAACAGTAATCAGTTCAATCTAGGAAACCTGACGAGTCATTGTGACAGGAAACGAAAGTAGTTTCCAGAACCAAGCACGGGTTTAAATTTCAAAGGGAACAGGTTTCTTGCTATCATGCGCTGATATTGAAAAGAGAGTTCTTATGTCACATTGTATATGTCATTTGTGAATAACGTGACCATTAAAAAAAAAAATCAGCCTACCCATTGTTAAAATTAAATATTGCTATTACACATGTAGATAAATTGGATATAAATTATGCATGTGTGTATACATTTACAAATTTGATTTTCAACAGAAAAAATATTTGCTGTATTTTCAAAAATGAGTTTTCTGTGATGTTAGGAGCTGCCAAAAGAGACCTTTTTCTCTAGGTGACATGTGAAGTTACTGTGTTTGAAAACTGTATATAATTCTCTAAAACACCCTGGCCCTGCAATTTCACTTGCTCAAGGACTGAGCTTTAAACATGTGGATTGTTTAGTAAATTTGCTGAATTATTTATCTGATTTTGATTATCTGTAGACTCCTGGAGTCAGATGTATTTTCCTGCCATCACAGGATTTTTATCTCCTACTGTACTACTGAATCGATGAACCATGGGCATACACTGCCAATCATGTTAATTAGGACAAATTGTGAGGTGGTTTAACAATGTAAATATATGTCCACAGGTAATAGGGTGTGATCCACGCAACATATGCTTCATCCACTTTTTTAAAATCTATTTTAATTTTAATAAACTGTTTTTTAAAATAAACTTTAGAGCTGGGAAACAATTGACAATGGCCTGATTATGTTTTACTGCTATGAAACTGCTCCTGTAGTGTACTGGATGCAAAAATTCCCATCGTGCAGGAACAGACCCTAAATCAACAATTAAAGCTACTAGAGTCAATAGAATTACACCAATAGAAAAATGGTGAAAGAAAAAACAGAATCAGGCCCTCCATTTCAAAATACTTGGGGCCAAATTCTGCGTAAAAGCCATTGAATTCAAAGGAGTGATGGTAGATTTGCCTCTGAAAACACAATTGATAAGTGAAATGGGCCATTTTCTCTTTTACAATCCTTTCCCACCCTTATTAGAAAAAAAACTTATAAATGAAAGTGAAATCCAGCCACTGTCTCACATCGTAGCAAAACACAAAAAGCAGAGAGTATTTAGGTACAAAATAATTGTATACTGCTCTGTTATTTATTTTTAGTCCTCATCAAGTGCTGTGGCTAAAAGGCTTTGACGTAATCAGTCCAATCAGATAATCTCAGATTTACGGGTTTGCAGAACATTCTCGTATTAGAAATACTTCCTCTACAATTTGTGTGGTAGGAGCACCAATGGATGTAAGAAAGAGTTCAAATCAACCTGTAGGCATTGTTTAACAGAAGGATCATGGGTTTTTTTTTGTTTTAAATGAGACACTACAGGCAATAATAGAGAGTTTTGAAAAGGCAGCAACACAAATTCTTAAAGTTAAAGCATTTTCAATTTCAAAACGCGTCGCATTCGTGCCAAATGTTCTTGTGGAAACAATTCATTTGACCACATTTCAGGAGCAATCAGCTATGCTTTAGCTACATTTAAAACTGTTTAGGTTTACAAACAAGTCTCCATTATTGGAAGGGAGCCAAGTTTATTGTTAGAAAACAAATATTAGATCTGGAAATATGTCAGCATTTTGATGTTGTTTACTTTTTTCTTTAATAGTAGTAAATGGCAAGACAAATTTTATAGCTTGTACAAACAAAACAGAGAATGCTGTCTTTATTTTATTGGCAAAGAAACAGAGTGAATTATTTAAATCATTATAATTACCCTCTTTACGATTCTTACTTCCTAGCATGCAAAATAGTTTATTTCAAGAAGACATTATTTTAAGGAAAGAATGGTTCAAAGACAAGTGGGTTAAAGGAGATAGAGGGAGGAGCTGATGAAAAATAACGATGCATTTTTGAGAAGTAGCAAGTTGCATTTTTCACCCTGTGATAAAAATCTCCCACTTACTTTACATTAGCTGTGTAGGACCAAGTTTTGTAACCTCTCAGAGGATCCTAGAAATGCTTGCAGGCAGCAGAACGGGTATGGATCACTTTGTAGGGTGGCTCTTCTGCACAGAGACCACGTAATGCCCAGTGGAGGTGTTTTCTGTGCTAGCATGCAGGGAGATTGAATGGGGATGACCGATGTGAACTGGGGCCATTTCCAGTAGATTAATTGGTCAAAATTCTCTGCAGCATGACTGTATAAGTGAACTGCAACTTGCAAGAGGAGAAATCCTGTACAAGGCCTGTTTACTGGAGAGTCCAGATGTCTCTCCAAACCAATAATCAACCAAACACCCACAATGCTAAGATTCATTATGGGCCCAATGAGTTCTGCTACTGACGTCAATGGGACCAGGATTCAGCCCTATTTGAACGCAGAAAGCCAGGTTCTGGCGTCAGGTGGACCCCATGCTTTCCCTCTGAATTGAATGGTATTGCTCACACTGCAGGGAAGGCATAATGAGGCACGTTTAAAATCAAATGCACAAATCAGCGACTGGATTTTATTCTAAGCCCTATCCCAATAGCCTACTCTGTTGAACCTGCATCAGTAATTTTACCTAGTTGTTAACCTTTTGTATCTTTGATCTTTAATCTCCCAAACCTAACTGATGATGCAAATTGCGGTAACGCTTAGCTCAAGATGATCAGAGCTTGATAAAACTTTAAATGATCTGTGCATAAATGAAAATTATTCACAGAATCATAGAATCTTAGGGTTGGAAGGGACCTCATGAGGTCATCTAGTCCAACCCCCTGTGAAAAGCAGGACCACTCCCACTAAATCACCCAGCCAGGGTTTTGTCTAACTGGGCCTTAAATCTTTCCAAAGATGGAGATTCCATTACCTCCCTAGATAACCCATTCCAATGCTTCACCACTCTCCTAGTGAGAAAGATTTTCCTAATATCCAACCACGACCTCCATAGCTGTAACTTTAAACCATTGCTCCTTGTTCTGTCCTCTGTTACCCTTAAGAACAGCCTAGCTCCCTCCTCTTTGGAGCAAGTAGTTGAAGGTTGCTATCAAATCTCCCCTCAGTCTTCTCTTCTGTAGACTAAATAAGCCTAGTTCCTTCAGTCTCTCCTTGTACGTCATGTGCCCCGGCCCACTAGTCATTTTCGTTACCCTTCGCTGGACTCTTTCTAACTTGTCCACATCCTTTCTGTACCGGGGAGCCCAAAACTGTATGAACTATTCCAGATGTGGCTGCACAGTGTTGAATAGAGGGGAATAATCACATCCCTCGATCTGCTGGCAATACTCCTACTGATGCAGCCCAATATCCCATTGGCCTTTTTGGCAACAAGGGCACACTGTTGGCTCATATCCAGCTTCCCATCCACCATAACCCCCAGGTCCTTTTCTACAGCGCTGCTACTTAGCCGATCAGTCCCCAGCCGGTAGCCGTACATGAGATTTTTCCGTTCTGAGTGCAGGACTTTGCACTTGTCTTTGTTGAACCTCATGAGATTTCTTTTGGCCCAATGCTCCAACCTGCCCTCCAGCATGTCTAACATTCCCCCCCAGCTTGGTGTCATCCATGAACTTATTAAGTGTACAATCTATCCCATCATCAATGAAGATATTGCAAAACCACTCTGCTTTTTGCTGACAACTTTAAAGCAAAAGATTGAAAAATCTGTTACCATCAAAACCTTAATCTTAGGTACTTTTAGTGGTTCTACTGAAACAGCCCAGTACAAAAACAAGATATAGTAAAAGCTATTGTTAGCAGCAACTACATGTCTCATAAGGGTACACATCATGTCTCCCAGTAATATGCCTGTATCATTACATTGGTTTTCTTCCCCCTGTATTTCCACATCCATATGCTCACAGGAGCAAGTCCTGCCATTCTCCCCCTCTATATGCATAGACACCTGGAAGCAGAGATCCCCAAATGCAGGAGATTTGGAGATGCCAGGCAGGGTGCGCACCACCTGCCAGGAGCAAATCACCGGCCTGGGAACTTCCTGTGCACTGCCATTCGGTGGGGCTTGGAGAGGAGGCAATATGGAAGAAGCGCACCTGGGGCCTTGGTGGCTTGCCCACACAGGGTGAAGGGGCAGGAAGCCAAGCCCCAACGCAGGAGTCCTTCCCCTTTCCCTTCATGGAATTTCAGTGTACAGCCCTGTTTGTACAGAGCTTAGCAGAATTTGCCCTACTTGCTCCCTTTGTCTCCCGCTCTGCCTCTTCTTTCATGCTTCTCCTTACGCTCTGAATGGCATTTTGTTTCTCACACACCTCTCCCCTTCTCCTTTAAACCCACCTCTTTCGGGCAGCCTTCTAACTGCTCGCCCACAATGCCTCTGTGGGCTTCCTTGCACCCAACTGTTTCCCTGCAGTTCCTATTTCTCTGCAAATCCTTGAGACCTCGGTCAATTCTGCCTTTCTGTAAAGGATTGTGGAATAATAAACAGTAACAGCGTCGAGAGCCAAACCCTCAGTCCTGCACAAGGACAGAGTAACCCCGCTTTCTGCTCTGCGGTGACCATGGTGGGGAGATGTGGGATCCTTCCCCCTACCACCAGATGGCAGTGGAGTACCAAAGGAACCACCAATTCTTACGGCAGCAGGAGAATCTATTGCTTCTGAACCGAACTTTCAGCCAGAAAATCCAGTAATCGTAAATCTACTGGCTAGGCCTACTTCATTCCTTGCGTAGTGACACAGGGAGAAATTCCATGCTATAATGCTTTATGCACTGTGTCTGTTCTATTGGCCTGGAAGCCCATGCAGAATATGGCACTTAGAGAGTGCTTCACAACCTCAACATATAGGAAACCAAACAAGGAGTCTGGTGGCATTTTTAAAGACTACCAAATATATATACAGCATGAGCTTTTGTGGGAGAAAATCCCATTTCAACATGCAGGCTGCACCCAATGTACAGTTAATGCCTACGTTTTCTGAGATCAAAGCTATCCCTTGGCTTTTAGAAACCAGCATTTTTACGCCTCTGTTCTCAACACTTTGACTTAATCTTGTCAGCCACTCTACATCTTTTCAGTGAAATTAGCTCTGACTGATTACGGTGAACCAATCATCAATTCTTAGACCAGTGTAAATCAGTGACCCAGTCAAGGTTTCGGATTCAAGAACCAACCTATATGCTTTGTTGTCTCTTTTAAAATGTCATTGTTTGGAAGCCAGATGTTAAATATTGCATGGAGCTTCTCAGTCGAGTGACAAGCTGAAAAGATGCTGTCAGCACTATATGCAGACGCTAGTGCTGGTGAGCTCCACAGGGGAAATTGTTCTCAACCAGAGCTAAAGTTGATCAATTTTGCAGGGGGTTAGATCAAATAAGTAATTGGTTAAATCTGGGGTAAGGACAGTATATCAATCTTGAGAACAGCTGGCAAAGACTATTTCCAGAGACCCAGAACCTAAAAGCAGTTTGGGATTTTTTTTAATCAAAACCAGATGATCTGAAGATAAAATAAACATTTTTCAAAAATAACTTCTGTTTATTTTTTTAGCTTGCTGGACTCTGTCCCAGGACTACATTTTATAAGAAACACCTGTAGGGAAGGCATAACATATGAGTTGTAGACTAAGGGCCTGAGGTGCTGAGCAACTTCTGAAGATGGGTAGTTAGCACCAACTGGCTTTAGTGGAACCGAGGGTACCTGTCACCGCACTGGCTCAGGTCCGAATGTGACACATGACCCCCCCGCCCCCAAAATCATGCTGTGTTTCTCTGAAGGGCTGAAGATTTAGTCAGGGGGGATCAACAGGAGCTGGAGAGCATCGTTATTATTGTGAATATTTCTTGCTTCCATATAGATCTCAGGGAGGTGGAAACCCTGGCCCATTCCATAAAGTGGCAATTTAGCAAAATGTTAAAAAAAAAAGTCCCGCCCTCCCCCAATTGGCAAACCCTGCCCAGCAAATGGAAGAATTAACAGGATTTGGTACTCACTGAACTTCTAGTCCCTACATGGAAATGACCTGGTAGTGGAGAATTTGGCCATCGGTCACATCTGTGTAAAGCAGGAATAACTTTACGGCAGTAAACCGAGATCAGAAGCTATTCTAGTCACTTTGATGGGATTTACGAGCAAACGAAGAATTTAGCTCCAAGTGCGTTCCAATCACAGTGAGGAAATATAAACTGGTATATGACCAGAACCTGATTAAAAGTACAGTATCTCTAGAGGACAAAGAAATATTTCTCCATTCTGGTGCTTGATACCGAAAGAAAACAACCCAAACCCAACAACTTCCCCACTCCAACCCCTGCCAAGAAAAAACTTAGCCAGAAGCTGCTTAAAGTCTTAACATTCTTGTATTACAAACTCATGTTATCATAAAAGCCAGTGCCACGATCACCTTACAGCACTGCAAAACTAATTCACTGAAAATCAGAATGAATTCAGTAGTTTCCATTGGCAAAAGTTTACTTCATGTCCCATTCATCATCAAGGCTCCTGTTTAAGTGAGTTCACAGTGCTAGAATGAGAACCTTGATGATGAGTGTAGAAGTCTACCTCTAATGAGAACCTACAGCAGATTTACGAAGAATTGAACTAGCAAGACCATTTCACAGACACGTAGATACAGTGCAAGTTATAAAATACAATATACCCTTCACTAAGACGCTGATCGCAAAGGTCAGTTGTGCTCAAAGCCCCATGAATTCACAGAGGAAGAGTATGATTTGGGTTTAAGGAACTAAATTCCAACTTTGTAATGCAGTGGAAATGTGCAGGGACATGTTTGGTCACAGAAAGGCTTTTGAGCCTATAGTTTTTCAGTTTCTATTTAACATCCAGTAGATCAATGTAAATTAAATTTGTTTTCCTTTTAAGATGCTACATTTTGCTCTATTGCTGTAAACATTATTCTATAGAGGTAGTGTAGCTATGATCAATGCTTTGTTATTCTTAATTTCAGTCATTAAATCATAAATAGAGTTTTGTAAATATCCAGTTTTCAGTAAAATTAATGGTGGTTCTTCCTCCCCAGATGCAAGTATACTAAATATTTATCATCTATTTGATGTCATCCATTAATTATAAAAATAGAATGGATATGACAAATCAATGCTGCCAAGCTGGCTGCCAGGGTTAACTTGATTACAAAACTCACTATGGCATTTTTTTCTGTTGCCCTCTCAGTTTACTGTCTCAGAGTCTTAGTTACCTATCACAGACCACCTCGTGTTCTCAGCTATGCTGGTGGATATTCCGAGTAACTCCATTGCCTTCAGTGATGTTTCTCAGTGTTTGCAAAGACAGAAGGATTTGGCTGCGGGGCATATATTTATCTGTCTCTACTGATTCCAACAGATACAATAATGGTCAAGGACAATGTGACAGGCCTCAGCCATCTCTTCCTACCATCTCCTCCTCATTGCACAATAGAGATGGATTTTTCAAAGGATGTTCCAGTTTGCAAAATATTAGTTCTTTAAACTGACAAAAAGTAGGCCGGTCAGTTTCATAGATTATCCGGCCAAAAGGAACCAGTGATCACATAAACATGGGCCATAGGACTTCTCTGAATTAAATTACTGTTTGAACCAGAGCATATCTTTTAGATAAATATCTTTGTCTTTTGGTTTGTAAATGGTTTGGACAATTTTTACTGCTCTTAAGGTGTCAGAAAGTACTAAGAAGTCTAAAATACCGTAAGGTTTCATCTGTGAGCTAGCAGTATGTCAGGAGTGTCTACTCCCACATAGATTTGCTACAGGATTTCTGATAGGTTGAACAGAATAGTTTTGCAGAGCAATGGGAGGGACAAAGAAAGGCCAACACATCTCAATGTATACAAAAATCATCTATTTATATATCAGTAATAGGAAATATTCTTTCACTGAAGCACTTTATGGCATTAAAGCACAAAAGGAAAACTTCTGGTGACTGAGTAAATTATGAAAAAAAATAGAAGTACTTCCTCTTCCTTTTGTGCAAAATAGAAAAATAATCACAGACCTCAGTGGTATTCCAGAAGATTGAATTATCTGGGAATTCACCATCTAAGACAGAATATAGTGTACGCTGAAGCACTGGAACTTGCTTCTATTAAGCAACAAAAAAATGGGCAAAATTCCCAGTTGGCCCTTACAAATTTCACACACATGCAAGAAGTAGGTGGCAGTGGGAGGGCGAATAGCAAGGCCATGTCTAATTTTAGGTGCTAGTCCCATAATGCAGAGCTGCCATATGTTAAAGGTGAAATACAGTAGGAAGACAGAGGTGATTGACTAGAATAGGTTGCTCTGGAAGAAAATTAATGTCCTTTTCTATGTTGTTCTTGTACTATGATTTTTCCTAAGCCTCACCAACTACTGTGATGTTACATGGCATCAAAAGGCTAATGAAAGCATGTATTGTCTCACAGGCTGTACTGAGGGACTACAGTCTTTTACTGCCAGATCATACGACAGCGTCAAATTCTGCCCTAATTTACATTGGTTATAACCCCCAATTAGATCAATGGGAATTGCATCTGAAGAAAATCTGGGCAGAATTTTCCATGTGTCTAATTTTGGAGGGTGGTTCAAAGTGAACTTGATCTTATCAAGATGAAATGATATTTCTATATTAATGCCTCCCAACTGGTCACTATATACGCATTTCTGCATGCGATGACTCCCATGAGATCACATGAACTGCCCCCAAAGCCCTGGCGTTTTAGTGAGGAAATTCCTAAAGAGGATTATAAATCCTTTTGGAATCAGGGTAATTGGATTTCTGATGCTCATGACTGGAGCGATGCACAATTCTGTCCCCCTCAGGACTTCTTATTCCCCTCCAAAATGGCAACAGGGTGAATGTGATCAGAGGAACAAAATCAAGTTGTCTAGGAACTGAATTGTAGACAGCCCTATGACTGAGATACTCCGGCTTCTTGCCATAATACATTCATTGCTGCAATACTTTCTGATTGTAGGCCATCTCCTCTTCCAGTTCACTGCACACAGTACACAGTAGATGACAGGGAAATGGTTTTAAAAAGCCCAAACCATCTTCTTCTAAGTACCAGATGATCTGAATATATGCCATGAATTCAGAGGAAACAAAAAAAAGAGAAGGCATTTAGAATTGTCTTATGTATGTGCCAGCCAGATAGAAAACTTCTCATGGGATTGTTTTGAAAAGTGCCTGTGTTTACATGCCTTAGAAATCGGAGAGCTTTATCACTTGGGAAGTCAAGGCCATTTCCTTCTCCTTGCACAGCATGGAGAGGAGAAAAATGGACCTAATTTCATAGAAAGGTAAAGTGTTTTCAATACCTTATTCTATATTCTCTTATACAGAAAACTCCCAAACGCTCCTAGCTGCTAAAACACATGGACTAAATTCAACTAAGTGCCACCTAGAGTAAGTCGATAAAACTTTTCTGAATCCATTGAACCAAGTTCAATGCTGCTGTAAGCAATGGTACAACCTACATACCGGGTGTAAGTTGGTCAGAAAATGAGTTTAACTAGCAAAAAAGTGCAATTTGTACCAGTGGCTCTGAAAAACGAGTGCCGCTTCCACGACTTGCTTGTTGTAGAAAGAAGACGAAAGATAAAATAATACTTTCCCTTTCCCTTCACAGCATCATATTATTTTATACCTTCCTGTGACTAAGTTCAGTCCGCAGAAATATCAGCTCGAGACACACTCATTTATATCAGGGATTATATCTAATCCACACCCACCACTCCTCTGGTGTAGTTTATATTAATTTTATACTTATGAAAGCCCAGTCAGTGCAAATTATACAAAATTTTTCACCCATGCACCGCTGTGCAACCCACAGTACCATTTACAACCCTTCTGAACATTTCCCAGCAACACAGACATGGCCTCACCACCCATAAATAGCTTCAGCTGCATTCATGAGACCACTACTGCAGTTTGAAAGGAAGTTTCCCCATGCTTGAGAGTGCTTGACAATTGGATGCTTCACAATGTGGCTGATCAAAAATGAATTAATGGGGCACTAAAATGTTCTAATGGGGGAGATAAAAAAAATTCTCAAACATTTATTCCTGTTCTAGCTCCAGCTCTCAATGACAGAAAGACAGAAATGTTTCCCACATAAATGCATCCATGTAAATGTTTTATTCATGTCGGTTTCACTATAACACAAGCCAGCTGGTGGATGTAACACAGGCCAATATGACGTGCTGATTTTTTATGCACTTCCTACTGTTACACACCCCTTCAATGATATTTATAGAAATTTCACAGCAAGCTATCTCAATCATCCATGCTATTCAGCTTCTCTCGCGGAATGTTTATTGCATTAGATTCACAAGCAATAGAATTAGAGCCTCAGCTACCTGCCAGCCCAATAAAGCACCTTGCATTTCAAGCAGCTTATTAATTAAAAAAATTATCTTTTGCACACTGTAACATCTTAATTTAAACATAGTCACTGCGGTTTCTGTACACCCCACAGCTTAACCACATGGTAAAATGACAGCAGAATTCAAATTTAAGGGGAGTATAAATGTGGTAATTGCAGGGCTTTTTTTGGGTAATTGTCATGATGACAACTAAGACATGTGGCTGTGCTCAAGGGAGGGACAGTGGTAAAATAGCTCTAAATGCTTCATGGCTTTGGCTGTTCTAAATACCAAAGAAATAGAAAGGATTGAAATTCACAGCCAAACGGTACAAGAGGGTTACAGAATTAGTGCTAGTTCTGTAAGTACCAGCCGTAATCCCTATTTAAACATACAACAATTGACTGAATCCTACTGAACAGGATCAGCTGATTAGAAGCAATGCTCCTCCCAGAAAAGGATACCTTTTAGCCTTGCGTAAACTCTCTTCTGGAAATTTGTACCACAGGTTGTTAGCGGACTTCCGTGGCACTTGCTTTTTGCTGTGAATAGTTAACTTCCTCAGACTGACTTTGTACAAAGGGCCTCACCATTCTCTTATAAGGCTGTGTTAGAAAGGGCCAGTTTTGGCCTGGCTTGCACTCAGAGCAAGCTATTTAGAGCCAAGGGTGTAAGCCAAGTCTGATACTGTCCCCAAGAAACAGTAGAGTTACACCCAACCTGGTGCAAGGGGTGGGGCGAGCTCTAGAGAGTCAGAGGTTTCAGATAGTGGTCATGCAGGGGAACTCTGCACCCCTTCCCTTCATGTATCATGGAAGGTATCTCTACAGTCATCTTGCAAAGGCTGATGTGGACAATGGAGTCAGGGATACACCACAGGGGTTTGTGATGACAGAGATCCAGATGCCCAAACATCCAACTAAGAAATGAAGATATCCCACGGGGACAGACGCCACTGTTGTACTTCCAGATCGGAAGTGTAGAAAACCTTGTGAGAAAGTTTGTTCTTGGGAGATTTCTAGCCCAGATTTGCAGACTGAAAAGTGAAGATGATATGGAAAGCAGCTGACCATCAGAGGCTTTCTCCCAGCTGACCTCCCACCGCTGAACTTCTGAGGTTCATCCTCTACTGATCTGCACCTTATTGTCGCATCTACAGCAGCGTAGCTTCAAAGTGAAGCTCTCAATAGAATGCTCTCCAACATCTTCAGCACACCCAGCATTCTGTGGAGGCAGCAGGATAAACGAGAAACTGCATTTGTGACTTTCTACAGGTCACGGGACCCAAACGTGAAGAAAATGGATGAACAGTGAAATGTGACATTTCTTCTACTATGACACCAGTTATTTTATTGTTGTTGCAGATATTTAAGCAAGAATGGATTTTACTAATTGGTATGGCTCTACTGTCATTTCTTTAGGTCCTGGTTCAGCTTTTTCAGTCTCACTGGTACAAATGCTGGGAAAGGGGAACAAGGACCTCAGATTTACACAGAACAGAGCCTGTCTTATGACCAGGTAAAAAGCAGTTCAGCCTGACCAACCATACAAACTAACCTACCCTCTGATAGGTCGAAAGTGAAAACACCCTACTTTCAATGTTAATGTAAAATTCAATTTACTTAAATCTTCATAAAATGTGTCTTTTACTTGACTGGTTTTCTTTGCAGAAGCTGCAGAGTACATACACTTTTATTGGAAAACACTTCTTGTTTTAATGTCCTAAGTCATTTCTTCACACATTCCTTGGCATGTATCTGCTACAGTAACCTACATCAGTCTGAAAATAATCAGCATATTAAACACAACTGCTCACCCAGAACATGAGTGATGCCGCACATATGCCGTGGAATGCACTGTGAGAAGACCATGTCAGATCTACTATATATAGCAGTAGGCACCGGGTGATGAGTTAAAGACAATCTAGCAGTGCTGGCTGGCACAGAAACTTGAATACTTCACATATAACTTCCACAATGGTCCAAGGAAAATCATTTCACCCCACTACAGAGACCTCACTCACAGACCTTCTCATACCTTATGTCAGGGCTCGACAAAATTGGCTCCCAGCTAGGCGCCAGCAGTTTTATTTTTGGTCACCAGAGGGTACTTGTCTCCAGCATTTTTGCAGTGGAGCTAGGCATCAGGCTACAAAGGCAAGGCAACCTGGCCCCTGGGCTTTGTCAAGGCTTGCCTTACGTGTCTTTGTGGAAGTCCTCTCCACAAGCAAAATAATTTGTGCCTAATCACTCATAGGAACTAAACCATGTGCCAAATTAGAAAGCTAGTGGAGGAAGTATATGATTAAGGTACACCAGTTATTACCATAACAAGGCAAAATGGGCGTGCACCATATTTTAGCCAACTGTTCTCCTAACTAGTAAAATGCAAGGTAAGGTTGCAGTGTGGATGAGATTCATTATTACCATATCTGTGTTTCACCAACTGATGGAACAAAGAATAACATGCTAACCTAAATCACCTCCTGACAACGTCTGACAGACAGACGCACACAGAGTAAACTGTTTGTCTGGCTTTTTCCAGCAGGATCAGAGATCTCAGCTAAAATATAATCTTGCTTTCACTCACTGAAAAAATCAAGAGGAATGGCTTCTATTGACCTTTCCGATCACAAGGAGGCAGCTCAGCTGATTAGAGCAGGAAGCCAAGGAAAACAAAACGCAGCTTGTGCCTCATATGCCCTTTTCTAAATAACGTGGTTCAAACTTGAACGTACCACTGAAGAGTAGCCTTGACATGCTTAGAAACAAATTCGTATCCAGCTTCAATGAAAAGTTTACAAACACGAACAAAATGTGATGGGTGGGGAAATACACGTCTAAGTCAAACTAAAGCTAGCTTTGAGTGTGTTTGAGATTTTAAAGTGTTGCCCACAATACTGGTTCAAAAGCATTGATCTAAAATGTGAAACTCTTAATTAACTCAGATCGAGGAACATTTATTCTTACAATTGCCAGTGGTTGTGCTGAATGAGTAAAAATGACAAGCTTGGGGCCACTGTGGACAACAGATTTTGCACAGTAAATATATGGATTCTATCTCAATAATTTGAGTATATAGTTGTAAGAATACAGGGCTTGATCCTGTGAGGTACTAAGCACTTTGGCTCCGACCCAGCAAAGCTCATAAGGATGTACTTGATATTAGGCATATGAATAGTTCCATTATACAGTGGAACGACTCATGGTCTTAATGGTAACCACACGCTTAAGTGCTTTGCTGGCTCAGAACCAGAATATTTAGCATCTTGCAGATATATTGTATCTTCCCATTTGGGTCAGGACTGAAAGCAGTTTGCTTCTCCTATAAAAGAACAGGTGCAGAAAAGATTTCATTTCACTGCTTGTTTTGCTAATTCCCTTAGTCTTCTGAACATCTCAGTCACATTATATAAGTTTGCCCTAAGAAAATGCACAAATGACGTCACTAATAAGCTGTATGTAAAACTGATGTTTCACGTCATAGTACTGGTCTTTATGTTCTTCTTAGAAGTCTTAGGGTGCATCTACACCGACAACTTAGGTCAACTTAAGGACGCTTAAGTCGACCTACACAAAGCCGCGTCCATACTGGGCTTTTATTAAGTAGACTTAACAGCTTAAGTTGACTTAATAACACCACCTCTGAAGATCCACTTACGCCTCAAGTTGACTTCTTAAATCGAGTTAAAGCCAGTCTGGACGGGGAATAGCGCTAAGTCGACCTTATTAAGTCGATTTAAAGCCAGTGTGGACGGCTATGTCTACTGTTAATTTGATTATTTGATCTCTCCCTGTTTTCCTTCAGATGTGACAGAAACTGATTACATGACTTTCATGCCAGTACTCACTTGATAAAGTACTTGATTCCATCTGCTGTGTAAGCTTCTTCCCATCCATAAGGTAAGCCTAAGGTGAAATAAAGAAATAAAATGACAAACTTCAGAAGCTAGAACAAAATGACAGTTTTGTGTCATAATGATTAGACTATTATAATCTTCAACAAGGGTATACAAATATTATTTTAAAAGCCTATCAGTTTTCTAATGATAATAAGAACTTATTTACAAAGAAGTGTAATGGTTTTATACTGACTGTGTCAGCCATTAGCCAAGACTTTAATCATCATTAGTCTTTTTTGCTGGTAAACTGAGAGTTTGCTAGAATTTTAGGGTCTGATTCCTAACAGTCTTGAACTTTGTGTTATCATTTGCACCCATGCAAAGTGGGTGGAAAAACAAACGGTTCTACTTTGCTATTGTTTTACTCTTATTTTTCATATCTGTAAATGCCTCAAGGTGCAAAGCTGAGCACAGTCAGGCTGATTGTGCCGTTTACAACCCTACTCCTTGGAAATTCACTCGCAAACTCTTCTGAGATACTCAGAGAAAACGTATAGATGTTTCTCCACTAAGTACAATTTACAAAAGTGATACAAGGGATTTTCAGATAAGTGACATCTACGGAAGTCAGTAGGAATCACAGACTTAATGCCACAGCACTAAATATAAAGAAGGAAAACTTCTGAGACGATGGAATCACTGCTTTTTTGCCCAGAGGTAATTACTAAGAGCACTGCTTTCTGAGAGAGAACCTTGGTTCTACACACGGAGTTTTATTTTGAATGTGACCCCTGAGAGTGATAGGTTTCAAGGACGCCTTTCAACTTGACTTGCACCTGTGCTGAACTACACTTCTCTCTGAAAATTCAATATAAAAGGAAAAGATAAGAAAAAAATGCCAAAGCAGCATATTCTATGGATTAAACCCTGGGGCATGCTTTAAGTAGAGGGTGAAAAAAGCAGGAAAAAGCACCAAAAGACAACATGCCAACATGCTCCTGGCCTTTGAGCAGTAGATGATTATAAACTAGATAAATCGAAGCATAGGGACCTGAGGAACACCCGTTGGAAACTGGAAGCATATATACATTCAGGTATATTGTTCGGTACGTGATTTGGGAGGCATCCAGACATCTTAGTGAGTCAGAAGTTGAACTGTTTTTGTTCAAGCCCCAGTATCTCAAAGAGCAGCTCCACAGAACCATCTCTGAGCTTACTGGATTACACACAGCATATAGTCTCTGAGAAATTCTCCAAACCAAGACAGGTTCCACGTACACTGCCTTTAGAATCGCTTCCCCGAAAGCGCCTGGTCTCTTCCCACCAGAAGCCCATCCAAGTACAGCAACCTAACTGGATCTCTAGCTTTGCCATTCCTTCATTCCAAAAGCTTTCAGTGCTTCTGCTTAGATATCTGGAAGGGGAGGCCTCCTAAGTTCACAGGTTGGTGTTGATTTACTTTGTATAAATAATTATGGGGGAACGGAAAGAAGGAGAGACAGAAAGACAACAGCTTGGTGATCTGGGCACTCACCTGGGATATGGAAGACAGGTTCAAGTCTCTGCTCTGAATCAGGTAGATGAGAGACTTGAATCTGGGTCTCCCATAGCCAAATGAGGGTGCATACGTTCACTTTCTTGAAGAAATTCCATTCTGGACCTGATAAACCTTCCAGAGACAACTAAATATGTTCTCATGAAAAGTTTTGCTTTTGCCAAATGAAAATTTTCCTGCAAAAAAGGAGGGGGGGAGGGGAACCCAGTCAGCTCTAGCCTTTAGTTCTCAAACAAGACCAGAATTCTTTTCACCTGGAGAGGCACTACTTTCAAAGGGGGACTGAGACATATTTGAGGCCCAAATGCAACTACTGAACACAACTGAAAAGCAACAACGTGGCCACTGGCTATACAGAAGCTCTAGAGGTGGGGAAGAACAGTTCTGAGTTGGAACTTGAACATCTCCTTTGGTCTCAGTGCCACCTAGGAGTTTTAACGAAAGAAAAGTTGCGATGGACATTTATCAACCAGCTCTTGCTAGCAGCATCTGTGAGATGTGGAACTGTGTATGGCACCACCCATGCCCCAGGTCACTTTTATCTACCATAAATCCTCACAATACACACCTAAAAATATTCACATGCCACCCTTGGAAAAAACTACCAAATACCCTACATAGGGCTGTCGATGCATGACAGCCCCAAGAGTCTGGCTCGTATAAAGTGGGAGGGAGGATGCATTAAGTTGTTAATGTGTTGTCAGTGAATTTACACTGCGAGAGGGTGTAGATTCAGTCCTTCTGTGGTCATTTTAATCCTATAAACTAACTGGTTGATGTGCTAATCTTCCAAATTGTCTTTGAGAATAGTTCACTACACATATAATAGCTTGCCAGAAAGAAAAGACGACGAAATTCTAATCTCTCAATACAGTCCCTTAAAACCGTAGTCATACGCAGAATCATTTTCTGAAAGCTTTAGAGAGAGACAATCTTTCAGTAGGACTAACGGGATCTAAACAGGATCTGTTCTTCCTCGCCCTGTTCCTTCTCTTGCTCTCATTCGCTTACTTCTGGCTGCTCTCTGTACCAAAAGCTGTGTCTGTCTTCAGGAATAATTGGAAAATAGTTCTTTATAAAGAACAAGCACAAGCAGGCGAATGAGAGAGAGAAGGAACAGGGCAAGAAAGGTTCAGTGTGGAGGAGCTAGTCTGTTTATGAGAGCTACACTAAGGCCATTTATCTCCTGGTATATATGCGCTGTGCATTATAGGCCAGCCAGTGCCCTGCCCTTTCACTGATGCATTGAGCAGAGAGTTGGGAAAGGCAGGGGAGCTTCCTGTCTGTTTCTGGCTCTAGACCAAGAGAAGATGACTGGGCCCCATTGAAATTGGAGCATCCAAGATTTCCTCCCATATGTATTTCTGCCTTCTTTGACCCTTCATCCTTCCTGTCGGCATGTCACCACATGCCCACTCAAACATCAGATAACAAAATCCGCTCAATCACTGAGGAAACGTCAGCGATTGATTTGCTTTCACACTTTAAATAATCCTCTGTGTCAACCTCTTCATTTGAGACAACCTTTCCATGGTCAGTGAGGAATCCGATTAGGTACAAACAGCTGCCTTCATACCCGAAGGCTCAGAATTCTTGGAATCACTGATCAGCCAAGCACATCAAGCAAATTGACGAGAAATTGAACTTCGGAAGTTTGCACGGCCTCTCCACCCATCTCTCTATCTCAATGCCTTTTCTAACTATGATATCTCTGAGATTGAAAAGGAATGCAAAGTCCAAGGAGTGGATTCGGTCTGATACGCTGGTGGTTTGACCAACCTGTTTCATTTCGTTCATGGAAATGAAAATTGTAAGCAGGTGAGTGATTCAAAGTTTCAATGAAACCATGAAGTTTTCATGAAGAAACATCTCCTGATAGAAAACTAGTTCATTAACGAGAATTATTTACAACTCCCTACCACTTCTAAAAGAAGCTATTGGGACCTTTCCTATTGTTATAGCAATCTATTTGAATTTGGCTACTTGACTTTTACTGCATCAAGTTAAAGTTCCTCTTCGCCCAACGTCACGGTTTTATTTCCCATTTTTCACCTTTTAGCCCCTTAAACTCCTCCAGTTCATCTCTTGTTACTGCCCCCTTTATTCCTTTCCCCCATTCTTAAGGCTTATCTACACTTAAAATGTTACAGCACTCCTGTAGTAGTTGTATCACTACAGTATTTTAGTACAGACACCATCTATGCTAACAGGAAGGACTCTCCCATCAGTGTAAGTACTCCACCTCCCTGCGAGGCAGTAGCTAGGTTGATGGAAGATTTCTTCTGTCCATCTGGTGCTGCCTACAAAGGTTGAATTAGGTTGGCTTAACTATGCCACACAGCGGTGTAGGTTTTTCATACTTCTTAGGAATGTAATTATGCCAATCCAATATAAACCAGCCCTCAGTTTTGTGCTTCCTTTTCTTACTGCTCCATCTGTTAGCAATGAGCTCCCATATCTTTTTATTTCCTTTGCACGCACTGCCCCGTACATAGCTTTCACTTCCTTCAAACCCACTTTTCCATCAAATTGTCTAGAAGCTGATCTACTTACCAGTGTTATCGCCACATCTTCTTGAGTCAGAATTGTTGCCCCATTTACGTGTGTCCTGAAAGGGGCTAAGAGCTTCCCCTTCCCATTGGATTTAATGGGAGTTGAAGGTGCTTAGTCACAATCAGGATTATGTCCTGAGACCTAGCTGATCGGGCCTCCATAGTGAAATCTCATTGGTCTTGTACTTACGGATCTCCTACTTGCTTTGTAAAGCACTACATTCATTTCTGTAACTGCATAAATAATAATCCCGGTTGTGGATGGCCGCACATTTCCTCTTTCAAAAAAAGAAAACTAGAGATAGTATTTCAAAGATGTCGCTGCAGCAAAAAACAAAAACCAAACCCAGAAACTCTCTACTGTCCTGATTTTTTTTGTTACAAATATCTGACATTTCCAACTATAAGTAAAGCACAATAGCATAATGGGAACCACAGCTGGAAAAGTTGTGTTGTATGATTAGTGTACGAACCCCCTTGTAGCAGAATAGAGGACATATCAGAAATTAAACCGAAAGGAACAGAGACTACATTTAATCTTAGGCAAGTATTAATTAAGACTAACGCAAAGGAGGTTCATGTTTCTATACATGGATAAGCAGCATCCAGAGCGCTCTAATACTTCATTGCTGCTGATTACAGAGTTGTGAGGCGGTCTCCCGGGTGACTGCTTGCCTTCTCGCCTGCACGATGAATACAGTGACTCCAACGCTATTAAAGGGGCAAGGATGTGATTATATGATGGAAGAAGGGGAATTTGCCAAATTACGCGACATTTCGTGAACTGTGGCTCTCAAGGGTTTCTGCATTTGTCTGGGCCAACCGAAGGGGGTGCTGTGGTGAGAATACATCCCTCTTCTGATGTCCGGATCCTGTTCTGTTGTAATAATAAAATACACATAAGGCCAGACCATTAATTATTAGACTGGCCTAGCTGAGAATCTGACCTATTCTTTCTACAGATGGCATACTGGCTTGCTCTCTCCCATGCCCCAGAACAGCCCAGAGGAATAAAAAACTGCAGTTAAAGGGGAGGAAATGTTCTTTCCTTTGTGACATCTGCTCCACCGTAATATTTTCAGGGAAGTAGCAGAGTGACTTTGTTGGCTAATGGGCAACGTAAACTAGTTCCGTGCAATGCAGGCTATTTCTGAACTGCCTAAGACGACAGAATTACAAGTGTACAACTTTAATTTGTGCCAATTTATTCCAGTTTTAATCATGTTTCCTGAGGTAGAAAAGTGCCGGCAGTCAACATGACCTAAAAATAACTAAGTAATGCAATTCTTTTAAAAGAAATTAATTTAATTTTTTTTTAATGTTTTCAAAAAAGAGATGCAAATAGAATTGCTGATCAGATGTATGGACAGGATGCCCCAATTAAGTTCTTATTCGGTTTATGCTCAAGCAACACTGCTTTGCCTGAGTAAGGCTAAAGACCGTATACTGAAGCCCAAGAAGTCCCATTTTTCATGTTTCCTGACACATTTGCCCAATGGGAGCAAGGGGCACAGAGTCTGGCTCTTGAATTACAATCCGATGAACCACTTAAGCACATGCTCAATTTTAAACATGTAAGCAGTTCTACTTGGGTCAAGTCTAGATTGAGGCCTTTGTGAATAGCATCTTAGGCATAAAATAGTCCTATCTGCATAAAGGGAAATTTAAATTTAGTTAGAGGATTTGGATATCTTAAAACGGGTCTCCCATTTGAAAACTGAAGGGCTTAGTGTTGCAAGGCACCAAACACATCAGCTTCTTGCAGGAAAGTTCTTAAACTCCTGCTTAATTTTAAGCACACGAGCAGTCTCACTGACAATCCAATAGAGGACTTTAATGCAGAGCTCATGGAGGTCTTTCTATGGCTTTTTCCTGAATGACAAATTAAAATAAAAAAATAAAATGCAATGAACATTAGCTAGTGTATTTCTTATCTTGCGGTTTGGGTACAGCCCAGCAGATTCTAGGCATCCATTTCCCCATTTACTGAATATGTCTGGTGTTCAGTAACTAAAGGGAGACAAGGGCACCAATCCTGCACCACTTAAGTCAATGGACGTATTCATGTGCTTAAAGTTAAGCACATGCTTAAGATCTTCACTGGATCAGGCCACAGTATTCAGTGCCTTGCCTGCACTTTTATTGGGTTTTCCAAATGCCATATTTGGACACACCAACTTCCCCAGGGCACATAAAACTATCTGGTACCTAGTTTAATTTACTGTTCACAAAGGTCCCGGTTTAGACTTGAATTGATCACAGGACCACCTCTTACCTGCTTAAAGTTAAGCATGAGTTTAAGTGCTTTGCTGAATTGTGGCCTAAGGGCCAGACTGTGAAACTCTTGGGCCCAGTAGGGAGCAGACACTCACACCAATCGCCTTTCTGAATTCAAAAGGACTAGTCAGGAGTAACTGTTCACCAACAGGGTTCACAGTCTAGCCCCGAATCACTATGACCCTAATAAAAACCCTACCGAAGTTAGTGGAAATCTTCATTGACTTCAGTAGGCTTTGGGTCAGAGCCTGGACATCCTGAAGTAATTGTCCAAATCAACAGTTCAAAAGTATTGTTAATACAATAGGGCCCTACGCATCATCGCCGTCCTCCTCTTTCTCCGGTAACCTCGAACGCCTGCAGTGTAGTGAAACCAGCGTGTTTTTACTATGCAGAAGAGAGGGACAGGGATAGGGGTTGGACAGCCCATACAAGTCCCACAATACTTTGGGGTCAAGTTCCAAAGACTCGCTGGGCTTAGCCACATGGCAGAACCATATGCACTGCAGGGCTGCCATTTCTAAAGAGCACTGATGTGTTGCACATTTATTGGTCCATGTAGATCCTCCTGGAGAGCATAAAAGGGAAATGTCATCTTCCATGCAGAGTGCATTCCACTGAATAAAAGTGAATTCTTGGTTAATAAAAGCAAACAAACTCCATTTGCTTCCTGCAGGACAGGTGGAAGGTAAAGCTTCCAGGACTGTACATGCTTGCCCAATCATTTTAATTCAATCATGTCAAAGGATGGTTGAGAAATTATTTTAGTCCCTTGTTCTGTTCATAGAAATTGCAGTCTTTTCACGTCAAGCACATGTGCAGCAACTTCTTAAATAAAACAAACAAGGCGTCTAGCGGCACTTTTAAAGACTAACCAATTTATTTATTGCATGAGCTTTCGTGGGAGAAAATTCCACATCTCCCACAAAAGTTCATGCAATAAATAAATGTACTGGTCTTTAAAAGGGCCACCAGTCTCCTTGTTTGTTTTGCTGAACTAGACTGACACGGCTCCCCCCTTTGGAACTTTTAAAATGTACATACTGTCTTTAAAAAGGAGCTTAACGCTTTGATCTCTTAATGGTCATAATTCAACCGTGATGCAACAGCACAGTTTCAAAAGCCCCTAAGGGTATTATGACTCTGAATCTCGTGCCACATTTTTAGCAGAATGTGCCAGACAATGGCTATGTCTACACTTGTGAATTTAAGTTGACTTTGTTAAGCTGACTTAGCATGTCCACACTCAAAATTTAAGTTGACTTAAAGGGGACCCTACAAAATCGACCTAGAGCGTCCACACTGGACGCCTAGGTCAACTTCTAGGAGCTAGGTGGACCTGGGCCAGGTCCACAGTGGCAGGGGGGGCACCCCTTGCCAAGTGCCTGGGGGTTCAGCCTTTGCCCCATGGTACAATGGGGCAAAAGGGGACAGGGCATAGGGGCAGGGTGGGCAGGGCTCTGCCCTGCCCTGTGGGGGGGCATGCCAGGCTGTGGCTGTGCCAGCCACCCTGGCAGGGAGGGCAGTGGGGAAGCCCTGGAGGCCCCTAAATCGACTTAGAGTCGACTTAGGGCTATTCCACGTCTACACTGGCTTAAGTTGACTTTCTAGTATAGTCGACTTAAGCAGAAAGTCGACTTAAGCAGCTGCTTAAGTCGACTTAAGGAAAGTGTAGTGTAGGCGCAGAGTAAATTAAGTCAACTTAAGCAAGCTTAAGTTGATTTAATTTACAAGTGTAATTGCACCCAATGTGCTTATCCACTTCACAAACACATCCTGACCTTTTCCTTTCCCTCACCAATTAATTTACCCATCCTTAATTCATTTTGCTTACAACTATTTAGCATTGCTTTCAGCTTCTCACAAAGAGTATGTCAACACTGCAATTAAATCCCCCTGGACAGTCCATGTCAGGTGATTTGGGCTCACAGGGCTTGGTCTAAGGGGGCATTTAATGTCGGTGTAGGTGTTTGGACTGGGGCTACAAACCGAGCTCTGGGACTCTCACAACTTCACAGGGTCCTAGAGTCTAGGTCACATCTACACCGCCATTACACAGGTCCTGAGAATGAGCCCTGCAAGCCTAAATCAGGTGCCATGGATTAGCAGCAGGTGTCTAATTGCAGTGGAGACATACCCAAGGTGATCACCATCTTCGCTGCTTGAGTAACGGCTTCATTTTTTCATACATCCCAAGCATCCTCTGTCTTATTGGGAATGATACCAAGTAAGGACTAGCAATCTAACCTTCACATCTCTTATGTGAAGCATATAGCTACTTCCAGCAGCATTTACAGCTTTGTAATCAGCAGTGACACGGAAACCTACAGTTCATTTCCCATCACAGCTAATTACGCTCAAGGCTGTATCATTAAATCATGTGAGTTGGAATTAATATAAAGCATCATGATTAAGGAGAATAATGTTTGGCTAGAATTCTGAAGCCTCGCTGCACACTTATTCGATTTCATAGCGAACAGAAATTTTCTGAGCAACAAGAACAGCAGAAATGCCTGCGTCTATCTTGTTTGTCTGTTGCTTTATTTTCACAAGTATTTTTTGGAAAAAAAAAAAAAAAGATAAATGGTATGGGTTACGCCTCTCTTTTCTGCTGGTTGCCATTTCAAACAACGATCTTCCAAAATGATGAAAAGATTAGAAACAGAATTAAATTTAACAGAATTGGGGTAAGAGATTTGCTAAAGTTCATGATACAATTTTTGTTCCTTTCTTGTCTTTTCTTAAAAGACATTTTGAACAGATCTCATCTCAATATCCACCAATGCATGTGATATATCCATGCATACTATTAACAGCTTTTATACCATCTCAATGTGGCCTGTGAATCCAAAATTCATTTGTCAACAAAATTAAAAATCTTTGGACCAGACCCTCAGTCCATGCTCATTCTCTTTTTGTGTCATTCTAGCAGGGTAGAAAGGAAAGAGAGCTGGGTATTCCATTTGATGGCTCTGTGCAGCCTGGTTCTGGACCTCAAGATCTAGCGTATTATGGGGACACACTAGCCATACAGCTAGCGTGAGATGTATTCTGGTGACTCAGAGCTCGCAGAACAGATCCCTAGAGGTTGTACCAACTGGCACAATTTGAGGCATGGACTCATCCAGAGATGATGCATACCTGAGGAACTGGTAATTTATTTTTTAATGTCCTCAGTCTTCCTACTGTATTGTCTAGTGCTAATCCCTGAACAGACTGTAAAATGTAGGTAGAAAGAAACAACTTTGAGATATGAATGTGCTGGTCACGTGCCACTTCATTCTTTGGGCTCTCTCAAGGGCTCTCCCCAGAAACAAATCATAGAATAATAGGGATGGAAGGGACCTCACGAGGTCATCTAATACGTATTTTCATCTTATGAAAAATGCTCTGCTGACAGGACATTCCATTCCTTTACTTCCATATATCAAATTCCATTCTAAGAATTGGATCCTCTCTTCAGTAAACAGAGATGGAGTCAGGCAAACAAAATCAACAGAAGCTGATGTTAAATTACAGTATAGCTGGCTTATTGGCTTGTTTTTCTCCCCACATATTTCCATTCCTAGAAACTGTGCTTCAGGCAAAATATTTTTTCCATATTTCTACTGGTCAGGGCTCACGAACATGTCTCTCATATCTTCCTATTTCATTTTCCCCATTTCTAACTAGAAGAACAGTTAAACTCTGGAATAGGCTTCCAATGTGAAATCTCCATCCCTTTGAGTCTCAAAAGATGGGTAAAGAAGTCTCCTCATGAAATACTGTTTTTATTTTTACAGAAATATATTACTTTCAGTGGTTAGCACATATGTTCTTAAAAACATTTTGGAAAACTACTAGAAGAAAATATTGACTGAGACTCCAAGGCCAGAAGGGACCAATATGATCATCTAGTCTCACCTCCTGCACAATGAAGAACACAGACGCTCACCCACCCACTCCTGTAATAAACCTCTAACCTATGACTAAAGTTATTATAATCCTCAAATCATGGTTTAAAGTTGAAGATACAGAGAATCCACCAGCAAGTGAGCTGTGCCCTGTGCAACAGAGGAAGGTGATATACCCCTAGAGCCTTTGGCAATCTGTCCTGGGGGAAAATTCCTTCTTGACCCCCAATATGGCGATCAATTAAACCCTGAGCATGTGGGCAAGACTCACTATAGAGAAATCTTTCCTGGGTGTCTAGCTAGTAACTCAGAATCCACCCCATCTAATGTCCCATCTCAGGCCATTGGCATATCCACCACCAGTTGTCAAAGATCAGTTAATTACCAAACTAGGCTGTCCTATCATACTATCCATCCCTTCCATAAATATATCAAGTTCAGTTTTGAAGTCAGCTAGTTTTTTTCCCCAGCTCCCCTTGGAAGGCTATTCTAGAACTTCACTCCTCTGATGGTTAGAAACCTGAGTCTAATTTCAAGTCTAAACTTCCTGATGGCCAGTTTATATCCTTTTGTTCTTGTGTCCACAATGGCACTGAGCTTAAATAATTCCTCTCCCTCTTTGGTATTTATCACTCTGATGCATTCATAGAGAGGAATCATATCTCCCCTCAACTTTCTTTTAGTTAGGCTAAACAAGCCAAGCTCTTTGAGTCTTCTCTCAAAAGGCAGGTTTTCCATTCCACAGACCACCCTTTTAGCCTTTCTCTGCACCTGTTCCAGTTTGACTTCATCTTTCTTAAACATGGGGGGCCAGAACTGCACACAATATTCTAGACGAGGTCTCACTAGTGCCTTGTGTAACGGTACTAACACGTCCTGTCTCTACTGCAAACACCTCATCTGATGCATCCTAGGACCACATTAGCTTTTTTCACAGCCACATCACATTGGCGGCTCAGTCATCCTGTGATCAACCAGTACATCAAAATCCTTCTCCTCCTCTACCACGTCCACCTGATGCATACCCAACTTTTTATTATTCCCTAAATGCATTACCTTGCACTTTATTACATTTCATCCTATTCCTATTCCTCCAGTTTACAAGGTCATCCAAACCTTCCTGCATGACATCTCGCTCCTTCTCTGTACTGTCAACACCTCCCAACTTCGTGTGATCTGCAAACTTTACATTCAGTATACAATTCTATCAGTGATTTGTTAATTTCAGATAAAAAGCTTTTCATACAGTAAGATCAGAACCAAGCTTCATGGCTCTGAATAGCTATTAAAATCAGAAGGGAAAATGCTCAGCTGAAGTTTGTTTTTATTCAAGCAGAAGTTTAGTGGTGGAAGAAAGTACACACACTATACTGAACTGAGCAGTAAAACACCTTCTCTTACTTAGCTGTTGGCAATCAAATGTGTCCAACTAATTATATATACGTAGCTGAAGTCAACAGAGCTTGCTGGGTGTTCTTAAAAATAACACTGCTATAAAACATTCTGATTACATTCTAAGGGAAGGAAAGCAGAATGCAAATTAATTACCATGCTGCTTCTGTCGCCAAACAAGAGTTTGTATCCTTCTGAGATACACGGTATAAAAGATTTAAGCATTTGCCAACAACAGGTTAATGAATATTAAACCCTGTTAGCAACTAAAAATACTTCAAACTTTATGCCTTTGTAAATGTATGTCAAATACAAACATACAGACTGAGACAGCTTCTGCTCTATTACCCCAATGAATATGTAGAGTACTTCTACTAGTTACAATTAGGTGCCAGCATTAATGCAAATAGCCCCAATTCAGCAACCAGTGGCCAGCAATTGATGTATCTCTGGGTGAAAATAAGCACCATGTTAGTAACTGTAAATTACTTGAGGTCTTGGGGTGAAAAGTGCTGGTGAAATCCATGGGGGTTTAGTCGTTGGGGGGTGGGGGAATCAAATATCAACATTCTATAATAGGAAGATAAAATACATCATATATGTATTTTTAGACTGCCATCAATATCTATCACATTTAGCTGCCATTGTCTTTTAAAGTTTCGGGTATTTGGGAAATAGTTTCAAGGTGCCGTTCTGGGAAGGCGGGGCCTAAAGGTACGGTACTATTTCCATCAAAGCTATGGATACCTGCTGGTAAATGTTCTGGCACATGAACTCTGCCAGTAAATTGGTCAATAGAATATAATCTGTCAAAGAAATGCAGAATACATCTCTTTGGAAGGAGAAATGTAAAACCAGAGATTTGCAGCTTGTTCTGACTACACATGGAGCTCTGCTGGATCAATCTGGCAATTAATATTTCCTTCTGGAACTGCCTTTAAGAAATCAATTATCGGAGGATGATTTTTTATACTTTTAATTTTCATTGCGTCTTATTAAAATGTTGCTGGCTTTCCAGCGGAGGTATTGTAACAACATAGTGAGCAGCCCTTTATTTCTTTTCTAAAAGTTTTTCTGACAAACAATAAAGATCAGATTTCTGCAGAACGCAGTAACCCACCTCCTTTGCAGGGAAAGCTGTGAAGATCACATTGTATCAGTACTCTCCACAGGCTTCCATCTCCCTAGGCTGCCAATTCCAATGCCAAAAAACCAGAAACAGTCTCTTGCCTACTTCAGGGACAATTGTGTTTCTCTGGATTAAAGAATTTTGGGGCCCTGTGCAAGTGCAGTGAGTCACAAGGGTTAATCTGGGACTGGTGCTATTCAGAATCACAACTTTCTTTTGGTAATTCTTCCTTCAAGTCTGAATTGCAAGCTGTCAATATTTGCTGTTCAAGTGGTGGATGCCCTTTTCTGATTGGGTCAGGAGAGTCACATGTTATTGTTTCTGTTTCTGATTGGTTAAAGGTGCAAGCACTTTTGAAACGTACATTCATATATGCAAATTTACAGTGTGGTTTCTGTGTGTGTTTCCATGGGGAATTTGAAATTCTCTTTTGGTTTAAAGCTATCAGTCTTCTCAAAATGGAGATAGGGAGTTGGAAGGCAGGGAACACATTCTGTATTATAGAGTAGCAGGAAAAAAATTAAGTGGAATCTGAATGGTCCAGAATTGGAGAAACATAAACATGTATTCCTTACCCTCTAATTCTTAATTTGGGCTCCTCAATAATAAGTCTAATTTTTTCCCCTTTCTCTCTTGATTGCTGTCTCTATCTTGGAGTTCATTAGTCACCTTTCCTTAGTGGATCAATGTCTCTTGTCATTTTCTATTGTGCTACCCACCCACTTCCCTCACTGTCAGCTCACAGTCTCAGTGACGCATGTGACTCTTAAGTTTAATTAAAAAGCATTTATTGGTAACTAATCAAAATGACTGGGTCTAAAATTAGAAATTGGGCAGAAACTGACTGAGATTTTAAAAGAAAAAGCATTAAATGATATGCCTTGCTTTCTAAGTAAAACCCTACTTTCATGCCAGGAGAGTGACATTAAATTCAATATCTATGGCTGGAGTGAACCACCGATACTGATGAGATTCAGACAATCCCTGACGTTCATTTCACCCCAGCATACACCGCTTTGGATAATATCAGATATTGTTATTTTCATTGGATACAAGAATGCCTATTTTTTTTTAAAAAAAAATGCACAAACCCAAAGTATTACTAGAGGCTATTAAAAAGTTCTTGTAGCTGTATCTGAATAAGGGTGTGATTTACAGAAAGACCGGCTTCTTCTAATATCTTATTTTTAAAATTATGTTAAAGGTGCCTAAAGTCCAGGATAGGTGCTTCCCCCCCTTTTTGTGTGTGTGGCTATAAACCTCACTAAATATAAAAATAAAAACACAGTATCTACATTACGATTTCATTCAAGCAACAAAATGTCTTGCATAATTAAAAGGGCCAACTACAATACCATCAGCAGTCAGGGATGTGAGGAAAAGACCCTTATTAATAACGCTCGGTTATTTACGTTTTACGCTATTGTGTGAAATGAACAGACGATAGAACGTATAACAGCACGATGCCCAATTCACAGATACGAAGGAGGCATCACAGCAATACACTCTACTGTTCCCAATGCAATTATCTGGGTTGAGCACATGAATGTAAGATGATAGCTGTTGTTCTACATTTACCTCGGCCATATGAAGATCATGTGAAATTCGGCCTGAACAGAGAGCTAGCGCAGCATGTAAGGCCTCTGTTTAAGACATTGTCACTTTCCCCCATCAAATCCCTTTTTAAAATATACTACTATTAAAGCTTTCCTATCCTGAGCTCAAGCAGGCTTTGCTACACACCTTTGCATTTGAACTATCATACACGTGCATTATATAGATCTGACTGACACGCCTCAGCTTCTCACTCACACCCACCGAAAAAAGAAGAAAATGGTGACAAATGAAGAAAAGGGGAGAAGATAAATATCATCCTTTTTATCCAACCCAAGCAGATTGCCTTAAACAGCTACATTCTCACTTCTTCAGGCTATGGCTAAACCAGGTTGGCAGGACAGACCAAGAGGAAGGATTATTTTGTGGTTAAGGCACTGATGTGGAACTACTGAGATCTGGATTCAATTCCTGCCCTTGTACCAGCCTTCCTATGTGACTTTGGACCCTTCACTATTTCTGTGCTTCAGCCCTCTCTATGTAAAATTCAGATAACGCTTCTTTTTTCCTACCGTTGGTGTCTCGTTTTTTTAGACTGTATGCTCTTTGGGGCAGGGACGCTGAGCACGTTCTGTAGCGCACCTAGCACAAAGGGGCCCTGATATCAGCTGTACTGCAGCTACAGCTACTGCAGTATAAATTAATAATAAGGACAGTGTAGGAAGCTTGCATTGCCCGTGGTAATTACGGAGTTTATGGACTGAATTTCTGTCTCCATAGTTACCAAGAACAAGCACAGCTTTCAGAGGAAGTTTCACAAAGTCAGTCACATTTTTCTATAGTAAGTATTGAATAAAAACTGAATAAAGTCCTCAGGATTTGACCCTGGGCTTTTAGAAGTCTGCTCTTTAATAATTCTTCCACCAGAAATGTTGGAAAGGCAGCTAACCACACTGTAAAAATCTTATTCACTCATCTGCATCTCAAGATATAACAACATCATGTACACGGTGTTCATTATAGCAATGTTTAGATTAAAAAGTCAGTACAGACAATGCCTGCTCAATAGCTGACTCATCTTTAATCATTAACGGCAGTTGAATGGAGAGGGAATAAATTGGTTTTCTAGGGGTGACAATAGAGAGATTTGAAATCTAGGTCACAATAAAGAACACTCCTACCACACGTGGAATTTAAATACTGAATTCTCCTTGCTGTGAAACAACAGGAACAGCAAACATGTTTAAACATCAATAAATTAGTGTGTAATTAATTTAAATTAAACAGCTCCTTGATTATCTTAATATAAAATGATCCTATGCATCTATTTCCTTGACCGTTTATCCAGCTTCCCTACTTTGTGCATCCCTAAAAGAATTTATTTTCTGAATCTCAGAGATCAAATCAAATCTATGAGCCCTGATCCCAGCTCATGTGGGGAAATCCCATAGGAACAATCTGGTGGTGGTGGTGGTGGTGGGAGGAGGGAATGACCCAAAAACCAATCATGTAAGGCTCTCCAAAATCATTTAGCTGAAAGGTGGTTATTTCTTCCCCTCTGTCCTCCAACACACATACACATATGAGTGAGAGAGAGAACATGAGCCTTAGTTCTAACCCAAAATCCAGTGTAGCTCAGAAAAGTCTTAGAGGACAGATCCATTTGGAGGTGAGGGCTCACACATACACAGTAACTTTATTCCCACTTCTCTACTCCCTGGTAGAGCACCTTAACTTGACTGCAGCTGCTTCCAGGACCCCTTTAGCAGGTGGCTGTGCAGAAAGACAAGACAGACCATACCTGGTTCCATGCAGCAGTCCTGATGTGTCCTCTCTAAATTGTGTCCAACTCCCCCCTTGAATATGGTTCATACCATAAAGTCCAAGAAGAGGGAATATGATGCCACAAAGGTGGATAATGCCCCACCACCCCACTCCATAAAGACTAAAGAGATTCAAAAGAGATTCACTCACATGATCTGTACCAACATGTGGTCTGTCATCTGTAGCATTTGGGAGTCAAATAGCTTACCACTTCTATAGGCAGAGAATGGGAGAAAAGAATCCCAACCTCCAACGAAGAATTTGGAGGAAACTTTATGAGACTTGGAAACTTTCTCTACCTCCTCCCCCCCATAGAATACTCTTCTGGGAAAGTACAATCTAGCTCTGGCTCAGGTTCTTACCAGGCCGACTGATCCCAATTATCTTGTCAGAACTGTTGGAACCAAAGCTGGAAGTTGATATGGTGGCAGGGTATTACCTTAGCATCGTTTTTGTTAACTTTCATATGAATGCATTAACTTTACCTAGAAGTTCCTACTGCTTCCAATTTCCAAAGAACACACAAGCCTCACATTGACAGAAGCAATTAATTACAACCTCACTCTACGCCAACCAAGACTGAGTTCTTCCATTCACAATGCCCGATTATAAAATAAATCAAAATCCTAGCCAAAAACAGGTTTTACACTATGCTCTGAAGCTCGCCAAGGAGGTACTGTGGGGGAAAAGAACAGGAAGCCTGTTGAAAGTTTTTTTGCCACCTATCACCCCTCCAAAAATCACTGAATTCAATACTCATCCAGGTAAAAATCAAGCATAATTTCCCGTTGTTTCACTGGACTTGCTTATTGTAGGGTTGGATTAGGCATTTACATCTGCTCTTTTCAAAAGACAGGGGGCATTGTGGAAAATACATTTTCTTGGCACATTCAGCTACTTTTTGAACAATAATGATCTTATTATTCTAATTTGCTGTTTACGAGGAAATCATCTTGTACTGATGGTTTGTCAAAATGTGTGTCGCTATGAATGCTACGCAACCCACTCTTCTCCCTTTACTTCAGAGTTTTCCATAAGGGGCTCTGTGGTAGAGAAGGATCTGAGGGAGGTTCGCTCACACAGTGCTAGCTCGCCTTGGGGCAGACCACAAGCGAGGGAGAGTGCATGTGTGGGCAGAACGGTCATTACTGCCAAAAATCTCTGATTAGAAGCACGAGGGCACAGATGCACGTACAGTGAAGCACCCGTATTGAGACCACTAAAAAAAGTGCATGGATGCCTCTGCGATGAGAACCTATCTAATCTAAGACCAAGCATGTCCTTGCATTCAAAGACAACATTTGTGACCCAAAGAATAAAATGAAGAAAAAACAAAGTTAATAAAACTTTATGAGAAACTCTAAGAAAGCCTATGCCAACTGCCTCTATTTTTAGGTTGCAGTCCCTCATTAATCATCCTTCTTTATAAAAAGGACTGTAAGAGGATGAGGAGGTTCAACATGTTGTATGACACTGCCCTACAGCTGTCATCAACTGGTTACCAGTTACTGGTATCTTTTTGTCAATGAAAGCACAGTGAAGAAATTTAAAGTAATCAGTATTGATAGCATAGGAACAAACTATTTTAAACAAACTCTATGTCACTAACAAACCTGCATATTTGTTATCTAAGAATGCAGAAGACCACTTTGTAAATTGTAATAGATTTTAATCAATAGATTCAGCTGCTACCAAAAAAAAAAAAAACCTAATCAAAAACTAATCCCAAAGACTGATTAATTAACTTCTTAGTACAAAACTCTCCATCTAATCAGACAAGTCTACTTAAACAAGGCAAAGATAGGATAGTCTTTGATTGAGGCTATTGTCTCCGACTTGTGAGCTCTCTGTTCAGTTCCCAGCTCTGTCTCTTACAGACTTTCTTTGTGATTTTGCATAAGTCACAATCTCTTTATGCCAAAACGTTCTCATCTGTAAAATGGGGATAACAACACTTCCCTACCTCTCAGAAATTATGATATACCGGTACTCATATATTTTAGTGAGGTGTTCAGAGATGATGGTGCTGGGGCCACTGAAGGAAGGAAACAGATCGGCAAGTAGGTAACAGATGTTCCATTATGACTTGCAAGAAGTGAAAACTTGAATGACTTCATTAGATCAAATGAATTAGGCTTGTTTTTCCTCCACACTCCAGCGCACTCTGGAATATTTGGGGTGGAATGCAGAAATATTTCATACTTCTTCCCCCAAAATTAAAACTGGCCACCCATTAAAAAAACAAAATAAAAGACTGGAGCTGATCAAAGTATTTTCAAATATTTCCATTAGAAAATGCCATTTTGTCAAAATCTAAATATTTTCAGGAACATACAATTTTTGAGGAAATTTGAATCATCCCAGCTTACCCATTTTGTTTTAGTGATGCCAGAATGTTACATTATGACAAGATAAAAATGTTATATGTAGACTTTATCATTGTGTGTGTGTGTGTGTATCTATCCATATAAACAAAATGTTCCAGTATTTCCCAATCAATTTTTTGGATGGAATTTCCATTCCAAATTTATAGAGAACATCCAACATCTGCCTAGGATATGGCCCAACTCTTGAGATGTGTGTCCGTATTAACCCAGTGAGCACTTAACTTCTTTTTGATATTTAACTGAAGCCTTGGTTCAACAACGTGATATGCAAAAACATATAGTTCTATGCTATTGCCTTATAAAGCTTTAGATTAGATGTTCTGATTTATCCTGAAGGCTAAGGAAACTGTTGTTTTCATCTCTAATGTTATGGTGGTTTGACTTGCAATTTTGAGATATTTGTTTTTTATAAATAAAAAAGTACAGCATGTTCCCCTCTGGCTTTGTTGTTGCGACATGATTTC
The DNA here is from genome assembly GCA_007922175.1 of Pelusios castaneus. Classification (NCBI taxonomy): domain Eukaryota; kingdom Metazoa; phylum Chordata; order Testudines; family Pelomedusidae; genus Pelusios; species Pelusios castaneus. The sequence continues at coordinate 2,771,926 of ML685805.1, read as the reverse complement.
CTGTGTACCTAATGAACTGTTAACAAGGTATCAGATATTTATGCAACTTAGTAGCAAAAGACACCAAGTTTAAGTATGCAAACTCAAAATATAAAATTGTTATGGTTTCATTAACTACCTTTACTCATATGCCTCAGTAAATTCTGGTTATATTATGAACAATAAACAAAAATGATTTTAAATGTTATTAAAATATGAATGGATTAATTTAGTTCACATTTTCTAATTTTTTAAAAAAGAGACAAATTATGCACTCAAACACTGGTGTAAACCTGAAGCAACTTGATTAAAGTGAAGTTTCTCCAGATTTCAAGGGGAAATACTGAAATCGGAATTTGACCTGACTTATTAAAGAAGCTTAATTTAAAATTTTATTTTAATGTGTAATTATTTTGTTCTTTCTAAATGAGAATATAGGTTTTTGAAAACACACATATTTCTGGAAAAATCATTATGGCCAACTCCATTAAATCACTGGAACGACACTGACTTACACCAGCTGAGGCACACTGGCCCTGAATTTCCAACTCCCATCTAGGATCACACAATCATTCTGAAAGGACAGAGTTTTTTTCATTACAATTTTACTATTTGTCCTTGTTTTCTATTCTGCTCCAGGCACTGCAGTGGGTGGAGGAGGTAGTTTTATAAATAACATTATTCTCTTCAGCGTAAGGCAGCAATTCAATAATGCCTGCATTTCATGAACATAAGGAGCCAACTTTCCTCTCACACCTATTTTATGCCAGTGCAACTCAAATGAAGTAAATGGGGTTATTCTTGATTCACCCCAGTGTAAGTGTAGGAGGAGAACCAAACACAGCATTTGAATTTAACTCCTAGTAAGTACTATTTTGCTACTTCAAGCCAGCTTGAACCATTAACACCAAGCTACTGTCACAGTGTTACCGAATTATGGGTCCCTTGTTGATTGAGACAAAAATTACCTGAGAATTGTTGCTCCCTTAAATCAATTCTTGAGCAATTTATAATTATATACCATTTAATATTTTACTTTATTTTCTATGAAGCCCTGCTCTCATAGTAATTATAGGACGAGGGTGTAATAGCATGGCATTCCACGGGGGAGGCGGAGTTTAAAGCGATGTGGCAAAAGGCATGGAACAAAATGAGATTAATGAAGTAGAATATAATTGGATTTAACATTTCATGGGTAATTAGGTTATACCCCGGAATTCAGAATCTGATTCTGAATTTTGATCTTCCAAATTGTATTTTAACATGCTCAACTGGTTCAGAAAAAAAACATTTAACGGGAAAAAGCCCATTTTGCAGTTTACACACACACACACACACACACACACACACACACACACACACACACACACACACACACACACACAACCCATAAATGTTTTAAACACACAGCATGTTTGCAGATTTTTACTAAATATGTGAAAGAAAGAGTAAAAAAAAATCTTAAATGAATCAGACAACACCATATAATCAATGTGGCTAGAACATCCATGCTTGAAAAAATGAAAGTGTATCAGTAGTAATACACTGCTGACCACCTGACCAGAATGGTTTCAAAGGGGTAGCCGCGTTAGTCTATTGCAAAAAAACAACAGAGTCCTGTAGCATCGCATGAGCTTTCGTGGGATCTCACCCTCCTCTATATGCTGTTCCTCAGTGTTTGAATCCTAACACCTATTTTGATTTGCCATCACAGCCTGACCTGATCCTATGTCATACACTCCCCTGCATTTAATTTCCTCCCATTCTGTAAGTTTCCCATCTTCAAAGCATCTGATGAAGTGGGATTTTCTCCCATGAAAGCTCATGCAATAAATAAATCTGTTAGTCTTTAAATGTTTTTTTGACCAGAATGGTGACAGTGCTTGTGAAATGTTCAGGAGGATTAGAGAGGCAACAAAAACAGAAAACCCAATAATAATGAGCGATTTCAATTATCTCCATATTGACTGAGATATGAATAAACAGAGATAAAATTTCTAGGCACTATTAATGACTACTTCTTGGAACAGCTAGCCTTGGAATGCACAAGGAGAGAGGCAATTTTGGATTTATTTCTAAGTGGCCCACCGGATTTGATTCAAGAGATGATATTGCTGAACTGCTTGAAATTGCAACTGTAATGTAATTAAATGCCAAAGAAACCCATCAGAATAAGCAAGTGTTATTTAGCCCTTCACATAGCACAAGAATCAGGGGTTAATTCAATGAAATTCATAGGCAGAACATTTAAAAACATGTTTAAACATACATAAGGAAATAGTTCATCACAGAACGCACAGTCAATCTGGGAACTCATAGGCAGGGAATGCTTTGAAGGCCAAAAGTATAACTGGATTCAAAAAATACTTAGATAAGTTCATGGAAGATAGATCCATTAATGGCTCCTAGCCAAGATGGTCAAGGAAGCAACCCAATGCTCTGGGAGTCCGTAAACTTCTGATTCCCAGAAGCTAGGACTGGACAACAAGAAATCGATCATTCGATAATTGCCCTTTTCTCTTCATTCCCTAGAAGACAAGATACTGGGCTAGACAGACCATAGGTCTGACCCAACATGGCCATTCTTATGTAGGAATATGCAATCAACTGCATCCACAATTTGGGGCCCACATTCATCCAGCTTGTCCTAGAAATTGATTGTAAGTTTAAAATCGTGGGAAGAATTTACTTCACTTGCAAGAATAGAGACCCACTTTGAAAACTCAGTTCCTTATCGCCATAAAGAATAGCCTTTTCCACAGGAGCTTTTAACAAAATCAGAAATAAAATTTCAGTTGATCTCAAACTCCTTTAATGTAAGTACAGTCATGTAGTTAGTAACGATACACATTTGATATTTCACTGTTTATAAGCCTTACTGCAGTTTGTTCGAACTGTAGTCCTTATTAAGAGATAAAGACTATATTGAACAGAGCCAATAGGTAAGAGCCTCAGATTTCTTTCATGCAAGCTAAAGGATGTATTTGTGCTTTGTAGCTCATCAGTAAACTTAAGCTGTTGATCAGGAGTTGGCACAAGCTTCCAATGGGGAATTAAATTTACAGGTATATTTCCAAGTGGGAAAAGATGACCGCTTCAAGTGAGTGGTGAATGGATGTGTTTCACCTAAGTGTGATTCACCATAGAAGAACAGTCCCACAGGAAATTAGCAAATCCCAAAACAGTTCTTTTCTAATCTATCCGTACAACAGAATCAGAACATTTAATCTTTCCCAGTTTACCTATACTGACCTCAACATTGAGAATAATTGAACTAAAATTGGGGGAAAGAGGTTGTTTTTATATTAGGAGAATGGCATAACATTACTATGTATCTGTAAGTTTAATAAAGATTTTGGCAAAGCAGACCACACAAATAACCAGATGTTGCACAGCTAATGAATGAAAATCCAAAAGATCAGTTGGTGGAGTTAGTTGGTGTTCCCCTGCCCCGTTCCCCCCCACCCCCTGCCTTTTTGATAAGACTACCATGATTGTATTTACATATTTTAAAACGTGAATTCCCCAAATTAGTAATAATACTTAAAATGTTAAGGAAGCTTTTACCAGCTTATATTTTATGGCATACATTTATCCCACCATATTTATATTATGACTTCCAATCATTTATCTCATCTTAACACTTTGTACCTCCCTCCCTCCCTCAGTGTTTAAGACAGTTTCTGGTCTCTACAGTCAAGGTTCTACTTTCACCTCTTTCAATTATATATAAATCCAAATATTTCAGAAATCTTCCTTCTTTGTCCCCCACCCCCCTATCAGAGACGCTTCCTTACTCCTCCTTCCCTAATTTTTGTTTTGAGCATGCTGTCCTGTTTATCCCAGGTACTCATCCTGAAAAAGTTTATTTGTGCTTAACTTTAAATCTCTGCAGGATTGGGTCCTTAGATGTCAACCTCTTGAAATATTTGGTCTTAATCGATGGGCAAATTTGTAGCTGGCCTGGATCAGGTTTTGCAAGATCTCCCTTATCCTACTTGTTCCAGAGATTACAAGTACTGAACTAATTAGCACTAATGAGAGACTATTCAAAGTGGTACTCCACTGGGCAGCAGGTGTGGCACAGCACATGCTCCAACCTGTAAAACAGGATGGCAGCCCAATCCATTCTTAAGCATCTGCTGCTTTGGAAATCTCAGATGCATGCCAGTTAAGTAGCCTTACAAACTTAAAGGTGCTATATAAATAGCTTTAATAATAATAAATGCATGCTATTAATTCTATCGCAAGAATAAAAATAGCAAACGTGCAGTGTTTACAAGGAATGTAACACTTAACAATGGAACTCTGCTCCGCCTGTTCTGCATTCTACATTCTCGTAGAGTGACCAGATGATCTGATTTTATAAGGACAGTTCCCAATATTGCCCCATATAGTCATGTATTACTCCCCACCCCATCCTGATTTTTCACACTTGCTCATCGGTAACCCTCCATGCTTCCTTCAATTTCTATATTTCAGACACTCTTGGTCTTACAGTAGGTTTATATATGTCAAAATTTGTATCTTGCCAATGTGATTTCCATTAATAGAATTGAATTCTTATTTTTGATTTATGGACACACAAAACGGCACCTAAAAGTTAATGTTTTGAAGCTGATTGCTTTGTTATCTCAACTGCTGGAAAGATATTCCTGTATAGAAATGCATCCTTTGGACCTTGATGCTGTCATAACAACAACTCTAACTTGGTAAGCTTCTAAGTTTTCAGTAGTAGCACTATCATGAGCTGCTAGAAGAAGTCAGAAGCTAAGCACCGCCATTAAGGAGATTGATACTAACCGTGTGGGTTGTTGATACTACTCACATCAGTTTTATAACATATTCACTTAGAATTCTTGGCTGTTTAACGTGCAGTTTAATGAGGTTATGAGATTTCTTTACATAGGCCTCCATTTCAGGTATTACAATAACCTTTACTCATTCAATAACAGAGTCCGGTGGCACTTTTAAAGATTAACAGATTTATTTATCGCATGAGCTTTCGTGGGAGAAAATCCCACTTCGTCAGACGCTTTCCTATCTTCAAAGCATCTGACGAAGTGGGATTTTCTCCCACGAAAGCTCA
>ML685805.1:2744095-2766458 GCA_007922175.1 Pelusios castaneus | reverse complement strand
GCTTTGAAGATAGGAAAGCATCTGACGAAGTGGGATTTTCTCCCACGAAAGCTCATGCGATAAATAAATCTGTTAGTTTTTAAAAGTGCCACAGGACTCTGTTATCTTTCTACAATAGACTAACACGGCTACCCCTTTGGAATTTCATTCAATGATGTTATTCCACTAAGCTGACGAAATTTTGCAAGGCCTTATTAAACCCAGAAACTCATCTCAACAGTGTTATTATTGTGAATATTATATGCTGCAGGTAACTGAAAGGTGTTAAGATTAAACATGAAAACAGACATTTATCTCATATGCTAGGTAAGCAAGGAATGCAAATTAAAAAAAAAAAGTCACAACAAGGACAGAGATAAGGATAATAAGAAGAAGAGAGCTAGGCAGGTCTCCTGTCAATGATATGCTGTTTCCTGAGAGGAGTTGGCATTGAACCTAAAGGGGAAGATGTGGAATAAATACTTAATAATCTATCAAAAAAGCTGCAGTTCTTCTGCCATCCAGTAATAGTCCAAACTCAGGAATGTATCTTAGTCTGAAGAGCTGATTTCTTTGTTCCTTTCTGATAGGTCTTTCTTTTATAACCCATATATACAAATCCACTTATTAATTCATACTTAAGGGGGTTCTATATCAGTTCTTCATTCTGATATAAAAGTGCAGCAACTAAGTGATTATGCTAGAATTTCAAGCCATTCATAAATTCATACAGCACTTGTACAGTTTCCACAAGGATATCCAGCAGTCTGAAAATCTACTCAGTAAAAAAGAAAGGGATAAATTCTTTTCCGGTTTACCCTCTGCTGAGGATAATGACTTTACACCACAAATGAATTTCTCCCTCTGTATTTTTGTAATACATCTCCCTCTCTAAAATTTTCATTTTAGGTGGTAGTTATGAAAGATACAGAAGCTCCGGATTAAAACCAAGCCTTCGAGCTGTGCATGTCCTGGTGCACAGTTAGAACAAACAGGATTTGTGCAGATAGCTAGGGAGGTGTTGGGGGGTGATGGAATTCAATATCCAGCTGTTTCTGAGCTGGCACAGCAGTTTCAGGCTCTTTATAGGGGTCCCCAGACATATGACTCAATATCTATGACTGCAGATTTACAGGCACCTTATTTGGACACCCCTTGGTCCTCTACATAGCTGTCTAAATAGAAGGGGCATGGGAACTCTTTGCACAGCACACAAGTAGGTGTACAGGACGTCTGCATAACCATTCCAGTCACACCAGCATACAGAACTACTGTTCGGCACATGTGGCATGGGACCCCTTGCTCAGGATAAATTTTGCTGTAAGACAATGAAGATCAACACACCTAATTTACATCCGAGTTAGAATAAATATTTTACCAGCAAGGGAGTTGAGGGCACTCAGCACCTTGCAAGCTGAGCCCCCTGCACTTGAATAGTTATTTACTTTAAGGTTATTGCTTCTATTCTTTTAAGAATGAAAAACTACTTCAGACAATAGCTTTTTATATTTCTATTGTATTATATGTGGGGGTGGGGGAGAGAGCGAAAGGAGAACATAATCTAACTATTTTTTTAAATAGACAACAAAGGCAGTGAAGCACAAAATACGTTGATTTCTCTGCTATAAATTATCTAAATGACACAATCACGCAAGTATTCTATCATCTCTGTCAACCACGATGAGATGAAAGTTGTTTTTTAGTGGTTTTGCATCGGATACCGAAACCTTAACACTAAATTGGTGAACATTATTTCTGAAGGACTACAAAAGTGCATGTAATTAATATGGTAATGTAATAAATATTTCCTTTATTTAACAGGGATGAATAATGTACAAAGTCTGAGTCATTTTGAGAGACTGCAATAAAAAAAGACAAACTAAACACTGAAAAGAATTAAAAGTTTGTACACCACTGCGGTAACTCTTGGGCAGACAATAATGATCTACCCTCTTACAACAATATGTTTCTCCAACTACTTATCAATTTTCAGGCATTTATGAACCTGGAACATCCCTCAGGAAAAAGCACACATGACTTGAATGAAAGCACATAGTGGATAAATTGGCAGAGAAAAATATAAGGGCAATTGGGCAAGATTCAAAATCAATTAATAAAGAAAAGTGGATCACCAATCCCAGTTTGACCTAGGTCAGCTGTGGTTGTAATTCATTTCCATTTGATGGCTATTCAGTGGTCAGCATGAAATTATTTGATGGTCTCAGTTCAGTTCTTACTGGATGAGCATCCTCATAATAAAAAAATCCTCACTATTGTCACTTTAACAGGCTTACCAGAAAAGCCAAGACACAGTGAAATCGATGACTGTTCTGCCACTGACAAATTAGAAAGAATCCAGTAGAGGGTAATGAAAACGATTAGTGGGCCGGGGCACATGACATACGAGGAGAGACTGAAGGAACTAGGCTTATTTAGTCTGCAGAAGAGAAGACTGAGGGGAGATTTGATAGCAACCTTCAACTACTTGAAGGGGTGCTCCAAAGAGGAGGGAGCTAGGCTGTTCTCGGTGGTAACAGAGGAGAGAACAAGGAGCAAAGGTTTCAAGCTGCAGCTGAGGAGGTCGAGGTTGGATATTTAGAAAATCTTTCTCACTAGGAGGGTGGTGAAGCATTGGAATGGGTTACCTAGGGAGGTGGTGGAATCGCCATCTCTGGAAACATTTAAGGCCTGGTTAGACAAAACCTGGCTGGGTGATTTAGTGGGAGTGGTCCTGCTTTTAGCAAGGGGTTGGACTAGATGATCTCATGAGGTCCCTTCCAACCCTAACATACTATGATTCTATAAGCTGTTTTTAATGAAGTGTAGCAGAAGAAATCGAGAAGAAGATGCCACCAATTTGGGTTTGATCCAAAGCCCATTAAAAACAATGGGAGTCTTTCCACTAATTTCAATGGGTTTTAGATCAGGCCCAGTGTGACCAGCCAGTTTTCCACAGACTCTCAGGAATTGCACTGGGAAACATGAGTGGTCCGTGGATGCTGTCTGAAGTGTGCTAAAACGCTTTTCCAGTTTGAAGCATTCATGAATGAAATCACTGTACGGACAAAAATTTCTGAACTCAACAAAAGAATTCATATTTTTTTCCTCAGGAACAAAATTTCTCTCTTCACCAAATGACCAAAACTAACCAAACAAAAAAACCTTAAATGTGCAATAGTAGTTCTTTGTGTTTTATAATCAAAGTTAAAAATATCAAACTTCTTGACCAATGATGTTGCTTTTGATAATTCTGTTCTGCCTTTACTTTTGTTAATTTGTTCTTACTCACTATTAAAGCAACGAAAGGGATCATTCAATTGCTGAATTTTATCACACATTTTGTTTAGCCATTAGCATAAACAAATGTTGAAAGATACCAAATATAGGCTGATCTCAGTTACTGCTACATCTTTACATATTCCTTTACATGCTGAATGTTGGCTGGCATTTAGCTCCCAGAGCCTTATCCAAGCCACCGATGAAGGCAATTACTATTCTGTTCCTAAAAAACCCAAATCTTTTAATTAGGACCTACAATATTTTCATTCCCTTTCCCATTTGTGTTTTATTACAAAGATGGTAATGATGTGGTATGTGAGTCAATTTAACATGTCTAATCTTTGCAACATACCTGAAGTCTCTCTTCCTTAGTTCATGGTTGGTCTGTGCTTATAAATTATTCCTTTTTCTAATTTACTGAAATTAAACAAATGTGCTTCCTTCTTTTTCCCTGAGGAGCATTACTATTAAGAAGAAATTCCTCTCTTCTCTTTACCCATTGCAGTTCTCATGTTTATTTTTGCAGTGCAAGTCTGTTAAAGTAGGTCTACAGAACAACTGGAAGGTGCTTCCCAGCTCCAATAACCAGAGACACTCTTGCGCTGCTCAAAAGTTACTGCACTACAGACACAACAGTGAAGACTAGCCATGCAAGTACTTCCTTGGAGTGGGGGTGAAAGGGTGTTGTGCTGTGCTGGGAAGGATTGTACTCAAACAGCTAGCATACGCCACCACATTATTTTCAGCATGTTAGCTCAAGCAGAGCTAGCGCACATCTGTCTATGAGTACCAGGAAGCAACCTCCCTGAACTGTGTAGATTCAGCCTTACTTGCACTGATGTAGTAACTACATCCCACTAATGCAAGTATCACTATGAATTTGTGGATATAAAATGATGGACTCATGTTTAACCTTTATACAATAATGTGCAATAACTATGGTGGGACCACCTTGGGTCGTGTGACCAGGCTTTATGTTGTACACTGATAGCCCTCATAAGCAACGCATGTAGTAATCAACAAATATGATTAACAGACTTAAGAGATACCACTGACTGCACTGATTAGATAGCGCAAACTTCCAACTGAAATTAGACAAAGAATCTGGGCTTCCCAGACAAGGTATTAACTGGGATTATATCCTGGGACTTCTGAAGAATAAATTCAGGAAAGTACTAAAAGACAGGGACTTAAGCGTTCATGAACCTCCTCCTTTATTCATATTTAACAAGGACTGTTTACTAGTCATAGAAAATATTCTTAACTTCTTGGCTCCTCAAACCCATAGCCTGGATTCCATCCTGTGTTTTGTCAAGAGTTTTTTGGAAATAGCTCTTCACAAAGTCGAGTTCACCAAGTCAGATTTTCATGACACATTTGTTAGAAGTAAATTAATAGCCTTCTTCAGAAAAAGAGTTTTGACCTGGGTATGTTTTTTCAACTACATCTCATGCAAAATGAGTATCAAAATTATCTGAAAAACTTGCTCCACTGGATACTACCTGCTGAAGCAAGAAAAATCCCTTACTCTTCACTGCAACATTCACTACCAACATCCACTGTCGGTATGCTGTTTATGAACTGCACTAATACCCCTCTTTAAATCAGCCACTCTAGCAGAACACCGAGGACAATGTGGGAAATATTCTGCGAAAACCTAGTTCAGAGGACTGCAGAGAACTGTTGGCTATTGACTCTGTCTAACTGTATGTACGTATGCAGTGTATGTGTATGCACGCATGTGTTTTTCAAGCTTGAAGAGCTTTAATCTCATATACAAACTCAACAGAGCCTGAATCTATCTGTAATGCTCTCCAAATCAGAATGAACCCGGACGGATGACATTCAATCTTTAAATCCTGCTCAGCAGAGCTATGTTTAACCCTCAGGTTCACGAAATGGATCCATTCTATAGCTCTGGAATTTTCTACCTGAATCCTCCCTATTATATTTGACACAACCAGATGTTAGTCCTCAATTGCATTTAGCTCTCAGGGTTTCTTTCGCATGATTTCCTATGTAGACTGACAGAAATAATTTAACGTGACAACTTCTCCACCCCCACTACTAGGAACTTGATTCTACCCATCCAGCTCCCCCCAGCAAATAAAAAAATCTTTGTCAGACAATATTTTTGCTCGTTGAAAAAGACATTATTGGTAATTTGATTAAGAACACATTACAAATTAGATATAATTATTTAACATGAAGCATACCATGGCTGTGCAACAATAAATAATGTTTTGATAAATTAAATAAGCCTGTCACAATTACTCTGCACCCTCTAATTCCAGCTCTCATGACGTTTTTGTACAATTTCAGCCTCTTCTTATTTGGAAGTCTCTCTCACTCAACATTTTATACATTCCTGCATATAGAAGGTAGGTTAAGAGGTTTTTAGTTTCTGACAATATAAAGATTCACATGAATGTATGCACATGAAACATAACCTGGCCAAAGAAACTTCTTTAGTACCATCCTAAAAGGTAATCTGGCTTCAGACATAAACGAGGATGAAGTAAGTATTTGTTATTAGAACTGCTTCCACCACAATTCTTCATGTGTTTAAAAAAAAAAAAAAAAGTGAAAAACCAACCAAACAAAAAATCCTGCAATGTGTCTGTAGGTCCATTTGTGTTTTATTTTTGGAAGTTCATATGTCTGAGCTGGATTATCATTGACACATCCCCTCAACTATAGGCACAGAGGACCAAAACAGACAGTTGTCTGGGGACCCTGTCATAAACCACCATCATCCCTTAGCTTTCTATTCTCAGGCAGTCTAGTACAATCTCTAGTCATAAGCTGTTAAGAATGCTACATTTGGACAAATATCAGGTGCCAATGGGTTTACAGAGAGAGACATAAAACCTACAGATACACAAAAGGATGTAATTTTTATTTTTTTTCCCTTAATAATACACCTAGTCTATGCTTGAGAGGACACCCACCTGTAAAATAGGCATTAGTCGCATTTTAGAGAAAGGGAAATTTCACAAAGCAAAGGTCCCACAGCAAATCAGATTCAGAGCTGGGAGTATTACAAAGGAGGTTCCTGGGTCCCCAATCTGGGCCAGGCCCTGATCTCTAATCTGGGTGCTCCGTGCTACTCTGATGATTAAAATGTAGCCATAAAGATGATGTAACCAAGGTTCACTCTGCTCAGGGAAATCTTGAAGAGGTACAGGCTCACAGAACTAATTCCTCTGCCATCCCATCTCTGCTACTACTGCGGAGCGTACAAGGGAGAGACGAGACAGAGAAAAATAACGGAGCTTGAAGTTAGTTTTGCTCCTTTGAGCTATGCGATGTGCTCCTCAGCCACTGATCTGGATAAAAACTTTCACCTAACTATATCATGCTACCTCTGAAGGAGACTTTTGCAATGCCAGAGCAGTGTAAAGGGGCCTGATGTGTAAATGAGAAGCAGGACTGTAGATTCCTTGATGACGTCTTCATAAATGGCCATTGGAAAGGAGTGAATGACGCAATCAGCTCCGCCCATGGCCAACAAACCCCTTGCTTCTGAAACCCAAACTCTGCATTCACTTACAAAGGTAGCTTCCTTGAATCACGGCAGTTAATTGTGAGTCAAGACAGCAAACATATTGATGTAATAATGTTAATGAAAAGACTCCAGAAGCCCCGTTTCATTTCAGCATGAGTACATGACCCTTCTTTGTGAAATGCCCAATGAACCAGCTGCTGCGGTAACTGAGTGTTGCATTTGTAAGATGACTGGTTGACAGTCTTTCATTTCAGACATTCGTAGTGTAATATTGGCCAATGCTCATTATTAAATCCATAAAATTCTTTCTAGACCATTCCAACTATAAAATGATACAAAGATCTGGGGGGAAAAATGCTGATCTTATTTTGGTTATAAAAAAGCAGAGCTTTCTGCTAGAAAGCAATTTTTTTCTTTTATCTTTATACTGGGTCTGATTCTCCTCTCACTTCAGTTTTATCTGAGTGTAACTCTTTTGACAATTGTATTGGTGCGATTTCTTATGCTGTTAGGAGGCTAGACTATGTGAATTGCCATTCTTTCCAGACTTGAAGAGAAAGGAGGCTGCAGAAGCTTGTGTCTGAGACAAGCTTGTTAAAAGGTCTCTTTTTCTTCTTATCTCCTGACTGTTAGTACTATAATTCAAGGCTCAACAAAACCCGGGTGGCAGGTCACCATGGTGACCAGGGTTTGTAGCCTGGCTCCAAGCTCCATTGCAGGAATGCTGTGGCAGAGCACCCTCTGATGACTAAAAATAAACCTGCTGGTGCCTAGCTGGGAGCCAATTTTGTCGAGCCCTTCTATAATTAGTGTTTTTCTGGGACCATGCCTGCAGTGTAGACTAGTTACAATTATGAAATACGAGTTTGAGCACCTGAATAAAGGTGCCTTGACAAGGGCTGATAATAAACATCATAAGCACAAATCACCCTTACAGCTCATGATTCCATAGTAAATGTAAATGCTACAACTATCTGAACTACTGCAGCAGTTTTCATCAAGGATTTTTCTAGTGGCTGTTATGCTCAGATGTGCTTCCTTCTGATGAACTCATGGTAATGACTGATTAGATTTATTGTTCAGTTGATCACTGCTGAAATATTCTACTTTGAATTGCCAGTCAAAAGGTGAAAGGGAGAAATGCTGGCATGGGAATAAGGGTAGAATATATATACTCACAATCTACTTCCAGAATGGCACGGACAGATTTAGTAAGATCTTTGGCTTCTGCTGCAAGAGCTGCTGTGACAGTTCGTCCATTCCTCCCCAGTTGTGCAAGGAGCATTTTGGTAGATAATGTGGCTCTTCGGTCACTGGAAGAGATTAACTGTCTTTTAGAAGATTACAAGGGAAAATATACGTTTTGATAAAATAAAGCAGGCACCCTTGCACCTTGTTGGACACATCTCTTTGTTGGTTTTAGTCTGATTCTAGTACCCAAAGAGAATTGTGCTACTAAACCAGAAGACTTACTGTGACCCTAACAGCATCCCGATATCAGAGAGCAAGAGGCTCTCTGATATTTAGCTAGGAGTTTCAGTAGATCAAAACAGCTCAGTAATGTCATAATCTATAACAGATGTAGTGTAAGGTATCATTGGAAAAGTGATAACACAGTGATAGTTAATATTCTTGCATGGTGTATCTCTGGTAAACCCACAAAAGACCATGCAGTTGTGCTAGAAATATGGGACTAAAGTGTGTTCAAATCAGACAAGTATGGGGACTGGGTACAAAAGGTTTTTCCCACAAAAGGAAAATTTGAAGCTTCCGTCCAGGTACATTCATAGTCATTTTTTTAATGAATTTTTTGCATATCGGAGTTTGCAGGAACAGATCATAACAATTACCAGTGGGAAAGCATTTAGCATGGAGCCTTATCTGCAGACTCATCACTCCTTTACTCATCATGAACTAATGACATTTATTTGGGGCTACACTCTTCAGAAGAATTTGTTTCAAAGGTTCACTGGACTATAAAAGAGAGGGTGAAAAACATCCTTCACCTTAGGAAACAAATGATTTGATCTATGGGATGGATACTGGAAAAGAGTAAAAGCCAGAAAGGAGACCTGGGTGAGATAAACACACTGAACAAAGACTAAGACTTCGTCATTTAGATATGTGTTTTAATTTTTATTTACTTGGAACCATGTCTGTCTTTATCCCTTTTACTTGCTGTCACTTACGTACTTTTGTTAATGTGTTTTATTTTTACTATAAACTAACTCACTGCTGTGTTTGAAGGGCAAAGTGTGTTTCCTAATTAATTAATAAGCTGTAATGTCCTGTCTCTTTCACAGAGCAGCATATTTAGTGTCTTTTATGAATGTACAGTGGTAGGGGCTGTGCATTGCAGAGAAACACCTCTGAAGAGCTCAGGGGCTTGAGTTCACTGACTGTTACCTGCTAAGCAAATTTTGAGCAGCCGGATCTTTGAGGTATAGGCTGGTGAGAAGGACAGACTGCTATGGCAGGGAGCTGACATGCAGTTTAATCTTTAGAAAAGCTCTTTCTCACTGAGGCAGTTAACACAGTAGCTCACAGCTCTGGAGATCCCCAGCAATGTGTTACACTTACCCAAAGATTATTTTGTCTGCATAATAAACTGCTTTAGAGTAGTTCAATTTAAAAAAACATACAAATGTTTTAGAGACCAAGGTTGGAAACTTAGCTGGTGTGGATCGGCACAGGTCTGATGCACAGAGTGGAGATATTACAATTTGCACCATCTTAGGATATGACTTAAATCTTATTGTTCTTATTATGTGTTTTTCAACAGTGGCTAGAACTCCCAGCCTTCGACCAGGACACCACAGTGCTAGGCACTGTACAAGCAAAGAACAAAAAGACAGTCGCTTGTTTTAATGGATTTTTTATTAATATTTAGGAAGTCTTCATTAATAAAACAGAGAGATAGTCAACAAAAGAGAACAGCTGTGGTCCAGTGGACAGAGCAAAGGGCCAGGCTTCTATTTCCTACTCTGTCACGGACTCACTGGGTGACCTACAACTGGCTTCTCCTATATTCAGAGGCTCCTATGAGAACAAGCTATGCCAACTGAAATTTCGCTGTCGCCGTTAGTCCGATACAATTCTCATGGACTCAACTGGGAATAGCGCTCAAGTACATATGGGTAGCAGTTGTCCACTATTTAACAGGCATCTATTAGAGCCTGAGAGCTAGGTTCTGCAACCATCAGTGAGACAAAATTACTGATAATTTCAGTTAAATGTATTTGACTTAACTAGGATTTTGCCTCAATAAGTTTTGCAGGATATGCTCTTATTCAGCATTTATTCTTGAATAAGATCAAAGAGAAACTGACCCTGTGAGACAGCATAGAATTATATGGTATTTTAAGAGGCCAAAAGCTGCTCTAAGGCCTGTTGAATATATCTAGGCAGCAGCATTTTTAAATTATTTAATTCATGTTCATAAAATTTTATTTTTGTTAAGTCTTGTAGATAAACACGGTTCTCCTGATTATCAGTTTAAATGTTTCTTGCTGAGTAGCAAAGGCAAGATATGGTGAAAGCGCATTTTGAAGGGGAGAAAAATCCTTAGTAGAAAAGTTTGTGTCTCTAAGAAAGCCAAATTCAGATAGTCTCTTATAGACTCAGGGCTCTGTAGATGAAATGGACAGAATTACTAAGTAATACAGTTCATAAAGGTATCTACCTAACAGGGTTTTAGAGACTACCAAAGGACTTTACCAATGTATACAACTGATGATGTTCAGAGTGAAACATGAAGTCTTTTCTTCTTTTGAACTTAAAACTCTGGGAAGAGGGATTGTCAAAAAACTGGCTAATTCCTTTAATACTACTAGCTATTCCTTTTCCCAGAATAATCTAGCAGTTGCAAGATAGGACAATGGCTATAGATCTAGGGAAAAATCTTTACATGTAGATGTCGCAAGAAAAGTCTGCTCCTATGTGAGAAACACTCTTTACACATGAAAACTTGAAGTGAGAAGGAAGGAATGCTGGGTACAATGTGAGTCAATTAAGCAGCCACACCAAAGTCAATGGGAATTTTGACACTGACTTTAATGGGGGGGCCAACACAAATCCAATATAAATCACAGGTCTAAAAAAGGACTTGATTCTGATTTCACACCTTTAAAGTTAGCATTAGTTCCTCATGACACAAGTTCCTTAGGCAAGTCTAAAACAGATGCAAGAATCATGAGAATTCAACCCATATTTTTAATGAACCGACAATCTAATTCTAGTAGTAGTGGAGTATTGCGTCACAAAGAAGAGGGATTAATAATAATGAATGTGTACATCGTATTAAGTAGAAAGTTATGAAAAAGGCATAATAGTGAAATATAGGAGTTCTCATACCCCAAAACATAACACGCGCTTCATCTAATTTCATTGTATTCAAGATGCCTATTGAGACCATATCCATCAGTGATATTAGTGTTTGCAAAAAATGTGGCATTGTGAACCAGCAAATCAAAAAAGGATTTTTTTTTTTAAATTAAAATGGTGCTTCCAGTGCTCACAAATGGGAGGTTGTAGGCAATCCAACTACAACACACAGTGGACAGTCTGAATTTCTAATTCATGAAACACTTTCCAAAATATTTTCCTGCTACTGAAAACGTATTTTATCTAAATGCATAATAGATTGCTTACATTACAATGCTACTGTTTGCGTGGGGATGACTCTTAATTCTCATGTGTTCTAATAAAGAACACAGACAGATGGACCAATGAAGACAATGAATTGTATTTTTCAAACCTGAGACGAAGCAGCCGACTTTTATGCACTAGAGAATTGCTGCTGGGTCTGCTGCCATTTTTTTCCCCAGCTATTTTGATTTATTAGTTGATAAATAAATTCCTTTTACTTTAAACATTTTTATTCTAAAAATTAAACAACTACCAAAGGACTAACATCTGCAAAGTCTTAAGAAAGGAAATTCAGAAACAATTATTATTGGGATGTAATGGTGTAGTGAACATAAATACTGATAATGGCCAGATACCTGGAAAGATCCTTTATCTGCATTTAAGTTATTTTTGCTTCCACTATAATGGCATTAAGAGAAAATAAATCATTTAATGTTTGATGAAAATGATGGCTAATGACTGCAAATCTTTATATATATTCCCATAATAAGATTCCAGGATTGTCACCAGGTGTCACTCTGAAACCTAGAACGTCTGAGTCAGGGTAAAGCGATGGAAACAACATACAGTTGAGCTCATTTTGTTTAAAATGTCTCCAGTTTCCCACCACTGATTTCATGGTTTGTTACTACTCAGTTTCTAAGTCCTCAGTCATTTTCAGCTTTCCTGGCTTTTTTACACATGTGATTTTACAAATTATATTTGCATGACAGCCTGGACTTCTAGCTAGCCCATAAATATTGTAGACTTTTTAGAGTCTCTCTCACCTCCATCCTCCCAACATCATTATGTTTGCTTAAACACTTGTTCTGTTGTAAGATTCCCAGTGATGACTGAAGACCTTCTCCCAGGCATGTTTTCCCTTTCTTGCTGCTGTCTGGGGACATCTGTTACCTTTTCTGTTCATGTATAAGGGTCTGATACAGTGGCAGTTAGCACCACTGGAGTTTGTTGAACAATCCTCATATGTTACAAAAGCTTCTACTAATTGCCATATTTAGGGTCAGGAAGGAATTTTTCCCTCTGGCAGACTGCCCTAGTCAACTGCAAGAAGGTGATCCCTCTTCCTTACTGCTGGTACTGTGTAGCAGAGAGCTGGTTATCTCATTTGTAAGCTGTTTGATGCAACGGGCCAAGTGTTTTCTCCCTAATCCTGTTTATTTGATGATGTTCCAACATATGGGAATATGCATATTTTACTTTTATACCACCTTTGATGGCAGGGTCGTCGGGCAGGTAAATGGTGCAGGAAACAGCCTTGAAAATCCTCCTAAACAAAATCCAAACTCTTGGAAGAGACAGAATTAAACAGATGCTGGTGGCATCAACAGTAGTGATGCTACTTTTATTGGCCATAGGCAAGAGACAGTCTCTACAGAAGAGTCTTACTCTTTGCATGGGGAAAGAATAAAGTGGAAAGGTGTGGCTAGGAGTATAGCATATTTCTTTGCTGGAGATACCCACAGGTGTGCAAAGAGTCTGTGATGGAGAACTGTTTTATCTTCAAATTATTAATGAAAGTTGCAGCCAGATGTTTTTAACTCAGAGATCAGCGTTGGGCTTTTATTTCCATTGTCCATAAAAGTGCCATTCAGAAATGCATGGGAGTACACAAAGAAAACAGCTAAGGTGAGCTGTTTGGAACTTCTAGGCCTGTCACAAATATTTTTAGGAACAGCAAATATTTCTATATTTTCTATCATTTCACCACATAACCTTCAATAAAACAAGTTAAGTTTAGGTTTTCTTACCTTAAAGTTGATAAGGAGATGGAGTTCTCTGATAATACATCATGCACAAGCTGTTGGCAAACAATCAAAAAATTGAATAGTTAATGTTGTTATAAGCTTGACATATTATTTTTGTTGCTTTGTTGTCAATTTATAGACCACCTGCTCCCCTGCAAACTTTGTATGCACATTTGGTATTCTAATAGCCATAGGGAATAATCTGGAGTGACTGGGTTTTCTTGTAATGGAATCTACAGGAATTTTCATGTAGACAATATTCTATCAAAACAAAAGCACCTCATCCCCATCTCTTCAAATGTGAACAATATATTGTAGGACACTTTTTATATGGACTTTATTCCATCTCCCCAGCCACAGCTCTTCCCCTACAAAGGGTAATTTCCTAAGCCAAACATTTTCCTATTGGCAGACTACTGTGCAAAGATTATGAAATGAGAAAATTCTCACTCTCCATGGAAGTAAAACTGTAGAAGCGAATAAGAGATATAAAAGATAACACTTCAAATGATGTACGGTTTACCCCTAAGGAACACTTTTGCATAACCCTGCTATGCCTTTCCCATATCTGACACTTAAAATCAAAGTTTGGGAGATTTTCTTCTATTGGCAGTCAGCATGGGAGGAAAGGAGCAGTAACAATGAAAACTAAAGCATGCAAAAATCACCCTATTTTCACAGCAAGAAACAACTCAGGTCCACTGTATGGAAGAAGCCAACACATGACTTGGCCAAGATTCATTAAACAGGAATGGGAGGGTGAAGTTTTGTGGCCTGCATTGTGTGGGACGTCAGACTAGATGATCGTATTGGTCCCTTCTGACCTTAGAGTCTATGGCTGTGTCTACACTTACTAAAATTAGTTCGAATTAGTTAATTTGAACTAATTAATTCACACTAATTTTAGTTAGTGCCATTTATGGCACTTGCTTAGTTCGAATTAGCGATTTACATTGAATTCAATGGGCTAGTTAGCTCAAACTAAGCAATTAGTTTGAACTAACATGACCACATTGGTTAATTCAAACTAACTAGTTCGAATAAACCCTTAGTTCAAACAGGCTATTTGAACTTATTAGTTCGAATTAAGGAAGCCCTTAATTCGAACTAATGAAAGCCTAGCGTAGCCATGGCTTTAGTTAGTCCGAATTAAGCTTCCTTAATTCAAACTAACTTGCCAGTGTAGACATAGCCTATGAGTCTAAATACGTCTTTGTTGTGTGTATATGGTCTTTACGTCCAGGCTATAAAGCTTTCTTCTATCTGAAATAAATAAATTAGTAAGCCATATCCTCAGCTTTTGTAAGCTGGCACAGCAACATTGACTTTAACTGGTTCATCATAAAATGGTGCAGAACAGGTTGGATTAAGTGTACAGCAAGCTACTATTCTGGCTTTTTAACATGATTTACAAAAAAACCAAACCCTCTGCTTACTGATGTGTATCTGCCTCTTAATTTTGAAAATGGACATTATTTTAATATTCCCAGATTAAGAAACTTGAGCTCTAAACCCTAAGATCATAGGAGTTAACGCACAAACAAAAGAATGCAACACGTAGGCACACAGTAACAGTGAAAGGACTCAAAAATCCCTGCATGGAATTCTGATTTAATCTTTAGAGCAGCAGGATGTACAAGATTCAAATTTTTTTTTCTCCAAAACAAATGCCTCCCCCCGCTGCAATTTTACACATTCATGTTTAATTTATTATATTTGTCCTTCCAATATATTAATACACATTTCCCCAAATAAAATGCTTTTGGAGACAACAAGGAAAAGAGTTACCTCTGCAAACCGCAGAAGTTTTTCAGTGGCCACTTCAAAGGTTTTCCTAGCCGATTCTGATTTCCGCAATTGGCAGTCAAGCACCGTAATTCTCTTTCGTAAATCTTGAACACTATCCTGGGAAAGTAATTCAGTCAGCGCTGTCAGATTAATTTCAAAGACAATTTTATTTTATTTATTTGTCATTTTGGTGATAGGGGGCATCTCTTCTAATTTTAAGGAAACAGGAAAAAGGGAGCCTTTTACCAAAAGGATCCTGGAGGTCCTAAAATTGCCTAAAAAATTCACAGGAAGTTTAAAATGAAATCTGAATTCAAAACTAATTGAGAGATATTGGAGTTTTTAAAAAAGCCATCCCTCAATGTTTTCTTTGAATCCCCTGTTTAGCACTCCTTAGGTCTTTTATGTCCAATAAAATTGAGAGCTTACATTATGTGAACAATTAATTCACAGCAAGCTGAACTATAAATCTGCGCCACACTAGCCTGCTGTGGACCAGCTATCTCTGTGCACCTCACTGACGTGTTAACAGTTCGTTAGAGCACTTTTAGGATTAGATCAAAGTGCTCTAATGAACAAACAGTT
The DNA here is from genome assembly GCA_007922175.1 of Pelusios castaneus. Lineage (NCBI taxonomy): Eukaryota > Metazoa > Chordata > Testudines > Pelomedusidae > Pelusios > Pelusios castaneus. The sequence goes on along the minus strand of ML685805.1, from coordinate 2,750,924 downwards.
AGTCTGTGATAGGCGAGTGCACAGTGGAGTTACACTGTAGCTTGGTGTGAACTAACTGTTCCTGTGGACAAACCCTCGTTCTCTTTCCTGCAAGGCCTTTTAACTTTAGATCTGATAATGAAATTGTTGAATCAGATGTCATAGAATGTTTCTGATTCAGCTATTCATTGGACACGTTGCGAGGAATCAGGCCATTTCTTTTTACAGCCACTTTTTTTGTTCTTCTAGAAAGACATCAGTCCGGTGAACCACACATGCTGATCGGATCATGGTGGGAAGCCCAGTTTTCCATTCCTTTGCTGATAAATAGCTGGATCAGAATTATTTTAAAACTCTGAATTAAACTATTTTTCTTTCAGGTTTAACTATTATGTTAGGATCTCACTAAAACAATTAATAACTCAGTCTCATTGCAAATTATTGAGTTAACAAGAAAATGAACAGTAAAAATAAGGGGAGTGCATCAAAAAAAGTCTGTGAGAAAGAATGGTCTGTGGATTAAGGCCTAAACTAGAATGTGGAAAATCCAGGTTCAATCGCGACTCCATCACAGACTTCCTGTGTGGCATTGGGCACCTCACCTAACCTCACTGTGCCTCAGTTTCCCATCTGTAAAGTGGACCTAGACTTGAGGTGGCTGGCAGTCTCGCTACTCACCTAAACCAAAAAGTCATGGCATTTGAAAAAGGGGATGATTAAAAAACCCCCTACCATAGTCAATTATTCTGACAACTGTAGCTTAGCTTTTGAACCTAAATGAGAACATAACAGCACGTTTTGTAAAAGCGACACTGTATGAGTTTCCTGAGATCTGATGACTGCCCCCTTATTATCTTTGCTAAGAAATGGGAAGAAACTCATCCGTTGTGTGCCTCTTCCACAATGCATGGATCCTCACAGCGTGAACTAAGGAGGTTCTGCTGTATTAAATTTAAAACAATCATCCCAAAGAAGGGCTGCGGCAGGCCTTGAACAGAGCTAAACTGCTCAGATTTTTCTGCATATACACATGTAGCCCATTGTTCAGTGTTTGTTCCATGTCCTCTTTTGCACCTGACCCGCAGAGTATGGGAGTCTGGTACAGAGGCTGGCTCTTTAGCAAAGGGTTCAATTCCTGGTGCTTGTGTCCAAGATGGGGCCACTTTTTTTTTTTTTTTTAAACTTGAGATGTGTGCAAGGCAAAGAATTAGGAGCAAAACACCTCCCAGTAAAAGGGAAAGAAAATGCCAGTTTCTACAAAGACAAACATCAAAATTACTGTAGGTGCCACTTCACTTGAAGCCCATCATCTGAATGCTACCTTCTGTAAGATTTCAGCCTCCAAAGAAGTGACTTGTCGGTATTAAGTATACCTTCACTGAAAAGAAAGAGTTTTGTGTGGCAGCATCCATGTTATTCAGAACGCCAGAAAGCCTGCTTGATTAGAAAGTTTCTTTTCTGTAATGTATATCTCACTGTTCATTACTGTAAAGGAGATGTTAAGCCTACTTAGGGAGGATTTTATTTCATACATCCAACTGCTACTGCTTTACTAAGTACAGTTTTGGTTTTCCTGGCTTTATTTTGTTATCCAAAGGCAAAGTGGAACAAATCTCTTCTACATATACTCTACCTAACGAAACAAGGTGACCTGATGAGTATCTCTTGCATAAGCTACCGGTGACATAAATTAAATTCAGAAGAGCTGCTCAAAGTCTGCTTCGTAGGGGGCCTTATTCTCTCCTGCCTTGCTCCTTGTACAATCACTTACACAAAGTGGGGGTAAAAGGCGACTAAACTGGAATAGTAACTGTTTACGTTAAATTCTTAAAAAAAAATAAATCTATCAGGTTTATTACGGTGGCGCTTAAGGACTAACCCATGAGTCCCATTGTGCGAGGCACTGTACCAACACAGAGTAGAAGACAGTCCCCGCCCAGAGGAGCTTCCAAATTTGCTCAGGTGCAACGGTTTAATCCTTCACCTGTTGCAATCAGCATGTTACCACTGAACAAGATGGGTGGAGGATCAAGCCCCAAGGCAGATTTTTTAAAGAATTCGAGCCCAGGTTTTCAAGCCCTCAGCACCCATGTCTGTAACCAAATTTTCAAGAGAGTTTAGCATCCAACATGCTTCAACGTGTTGAGCCCAGCTGAAAATCTGGACACTTGTGGGGGTGTTTAAATGATAGCTGTGCTCTTTTGAAAATCTGGGCATAACTGACCTCACAAAGAGAATGTGAGACAGTGAAGTGTTAGGTCCATGCACTTCAGAGCTCTCATAACACAGTTTTCCTTTTTAATACTGAACTAATTTTCGCAATGAAAAGGGCCAAATTTCAGCAGGCCACCCTTCCTATCCATTATTGGGCATATCTATTTTTTGTAAGCAAACTAGGTAACTACATACACAAATTGTCAATTATTATTGTTACTATTTTTATCTGTATTATCGTAACACCTAGGAGCTCTAGTTATGAACCAGGATACCACTGTGCTAGGTGCTGTACCAACACAGAACAAAATGACAGTGTCTATCTTAAAGATCTAAGTACAAGACACAAGACAACAGATGGATATAGACAGACACCAGGGAAATGCAAAGAAACAATGAGACAATATTGATCAGTATGTAAAGGGATTCCCAATTATGGTGGTTAAATAAAAATGGTCCCCAATTGTTTTATTTCTAACTTGGTCTCTAAAAACGGATCATTGCGGATAATAGGGTGGCTTGGAGTGGAAGATTCCGTTGTACAAACCTTTTCATTTAAAAAAAAAAATAAAATCAGATTTCGGTTACACACTACAGTTGTTAATGTCTTTTGAACAATTAACTTGAGTAAATTTGAATTTAGTCAAGAACAGTCCTGAATTTTATAGATGATTATTCATGCATCATTGAAAGAACAGGCTAAAAATACTAAAAATATGCCAAATGTAAATATAAAAATGCACTTACTGAAGATATGTTGGCATTGATTAAAACTGGAAACCTGGAAAAAGCTGAAACTGAACACGTTTGAATTTGCTTAGGCATCTGCAAGATCTTTCACTTCCTTGAAAGTGCTAATCGGCCACAAAAAGGGATTCTTCTTTGCCTCAATTTTTATGACATACAGTGCTTCATATTTTAATGCTTGGGGTGTTCCATACAGACCAATGACCCAAATAAACTGGTTGGATCTGACCCTAATAAGCTGTTTTTCCAGCCTAAAGATATCTAGATAAAGGAAGCCTCAAAGCCTTCACATTGCCTCCTTCGCTACACATCATTCCAGTTATTGAATAATACACGACAAACGGTGACCTACTTTAGAAGAGCAGATGAAAAGAAAATGAAAACAGGCTACATGACAAAGAACATGGGAACCATGGTAACTATGAGAGATGAATGTTGTGCTTACTTTATTTTGGCCAGAATGATCAGTGAGCTGAGCCTTCAACTCTGTAATTTCAGCCTCTAACAGGCCAATTATTTCTTCATAGTCCATCTCCATTCCACGAGCCTGCCGCTGGGCAGCTTCTGCAAGATGGATCCTACTTCGCAGGGCTCTTGCCTCTTCCACTGCTGCCTTGGCTTCCTATAAATTAGATCGAATTATAAATTGGCTTCCTATAAATTAGATCGAACAATTCTGTGATTTTTGGTAAAATATTGCCTTGGGATAGGAATGATCTTTTAGAACTGATGATTAGAGGAGTTCCATATTTTTTTTCTTTTTTAAAAATAATTTGTGGTGTGGAAATAAGAGGAAAAGGTTTTTAAAAAAGAATTTTATCAATTGTAAAGGCAGGCAACCTTTCCCTTAACATTTAATGTGTTAAATTTTAATGGATGGTATTCAAGCAAAATTAATTTTCAGTTTTTTTTACAGCAAGTGTCTAGAGAAGTCATGACTATCGCATCAGGTTTAGAGCTCCAGTACACTTGTAAAAGTGATTTAACACTAGCATATCCTACATTCACAATGAGGCCCATTATACATGTATTTGGCTTTCTTCTTATTGCCTGAACCCAGTGAATCAGTACAGCTTCCACCGCATTTATTTGTGAGTTCCTAATCTGGGTGTCCTGGCCAAATTAAAATTAATTTAATAAGGTATTGCATTTTATCTTCTTCAGGTTCTTGCATTCAACTCTTTACTTCTGTGTTATCCAAGAAGACCCTTCTATATAGCAGACGTGTACAACCTGCAGCCCCTGGGCTGCCTGTGGCCCGTGAGGATGCTCTGTGTGGCACGCTGGGAGCGGAGCGAGCAGGGGGATCATATGATGTGACCCCCCCCTCTCCCCCCCCCGCACATTGCCCTCGAGTGGCCTGAGAAAATGCAATTTGTGCACCCCTGCTATACAGGAGCCATGATAAAAAGAGGGATGTACATACAGAAGGCAGAGGAAAAATTACGGTATTTTTTTCAAACAAAAAGCCTCTGTGAACTTTAAATCAAGGTAAATAAATTATCCCCTGCTTACAAATACAGCTGTGAAAGAAGGTTACAGTTACAAAACTTAAACACAGAGAAGTGTGGAAATTCACAGATAAGTTTGTCACTGAATATTATTTGTATTAACTTCTGTTAATTTGGAAATTGAGTATTGCTAAACAAAGGGCGTGATCCTACAAATCTTTACTCGTGCAAAGCAGTCTGATGAACTTGAGTGGGACAACTTATGTAGTCACGTGATTAACACTTCGTAGGACTGGGCCCTAATTTACAAATGGTTCCTTAATGTGCCCCCTAAAAGTATGTAAACATTGTTTTCCATACTTCACCAACACCCCCACCACAGAACCGTGAACCTGTTTCTCCCCTTACATCCATGGAAATCAGCAGTTACACTGAAGCGAATGGAGTTACACCAAAACTAGAATGAGTGAGAAAAGAGTCAAGCTCTGTGCTTATGTCTCTAGTTGAATCCAAAAACAAACGGAGAACTGAAGAGTCCATTCAAAGTCAAAGCTCTCTGGCTATGTCTACACTTAGCAAAGTCAGTTCGAATTAGTTAATTCAAACTAATTCAAACTAATTTTAGTTAGTTCGAATTTAATTCGAACTAGCAAATTTTAGTTCGAATTAGTCAATTGCATTGAGCTCAATGTGCCGGTTAGTTTGAACTAAGTGCTTAGTGCAAACTAACATGGCCACATTGGGTTAATTCAAACTAACTAGTTCGAATTAACCCTTACTTCAGAAAGTATAAGCGAATTTATTAGTTCGAATTAAGGAAGCCCTTAATTCGAACTAATGAAAGCCTAGTGTAGCCAAGGCTTAAGTTAGTTCGAATTAAGCTTCCTTAATTCGAACTAACTTGCCAGTGTAGACATAGCCTCTCAGAGTAGTCCCTTTTTAGGGCCAGATGCTACTCCCATGGAAATCAGTGGAAAGGCCTGGATCAGACCCGCATTCACAACCAAGTTGGCAAAATCACAGTTTGGTGCCATAAATAAAATATGAAATGTCCAGAGTGGTATTTTTGACTCTTCCTACAAGGGAATTCTCTTCAATTTCCCTTAAGGAATCAGGATTAACTCTGTGGTTGTCTAACGTTGACTTCACAGGTCAGTAGATACAGAAACAATCTGTTACTGAATCAAGCCTTCAAATGCAATGAAGAATCTCAGATAAAAATTTCACGCTGTTGTAGGTTTCCCCTAGTTAAACCTACACATTCTGTGTAGCATATGTAGATGAAATAGGTTGTTCAGTGACTCATACTGAGAACAAAAATTATCTAGTTACTTACATATGTTAGCTTCTCATTTAAAAGTAACCAGCATTATTAAAGTACATGTGTAACAAACTGGATAAATCAGAGAGAAAGAGAGAGGGGCAATTGTAAATCTATATCTAGTTTAACTTTCGTGGCTAAAGCTGGTACAGAATAGACCAAAATATATATTTTCCTCCCTTTCCTCATTGGCATACGCTGCCCCTTCTACAGCACCTTTTCTCTCAGAAAGCTACGGAAACTGTCGGTAAGCCTCATAATATCCTTTTATTAGTACTAGATCATTTTACAGACGAGAAAACAATGACAGAAATGGTAAGTGGGTTGCCAAAGATTTAACTTTTGTTAGAAGTTCTCACAACACATTTTACAAAGAACGGTGTGACAACCCTGGTGTGCTGTTCACAGCAATTATAGGATTCCATCAATAAGTTCCTATGACTTTTCAAGTGGATTCAATACTCTTCTTCCCTTCCAATCCTTAACTGCTGTGCTGGGTTGCTCTGCACTATTAATCAGTTACTACACTTCCCACCAGAGTGGGTGAGTAAATGGATTCAATATATCATACAGGGTTTGAGCTCTATTTCCACTAAACTTAGTTGGAGTTTTGTTATCGATTTCTATGAGAATCTCAGTCTGTGGATCTGTCTGCAAAGAGCTTTGGGAAGAAATTCCCAATAAACGTCAAAACGAGCTGGGATCTAACTCTCAAATGTATCTTTGAAAACCATCTCCTACAGAACTATGGTGGTATATACCTGTGCATCAACACAGGTAAAGGAGTCCTTTCTGAAATGAAATTTACTGAGGATATTGCAATGCTCTTTCCCAAATTATTTGTACAGCTGTTAGTAGAATTAAAAAACAAAAACAGAAGAGTGCAGGGGACTGGATTCGATGACTTCTCATGGTCCCTTCCAATTTCTATGATCATGCTATATCAATACAGGTAAAACGCAAAAAATTTAAGCTCCTTCTAAGACCTTGTCTACATTAGCACTTCTGCCAGCAACACTTTTGACACTCAGGAGTTGTTTTCTGCACCCACAAGCACTGTTGATGCCTGTACACACACACACACACACACACACACACACACACACACACACACACA